>VXBW01007187.1:372029-455247 GCA_013400375.1 Thinocorus orbignyianus
GGGGAAGGGGGGGGGAGGGCTATCTGTCCTTCGGTTCTGATTTGCTCAGAACCACGACAGGTTTTAATCTATTTAATTTGCTTACGGTCATTTTCTCAAACCACAGTAAGAAAACCTGCAGGACCGTATGGGCAGTTCTTCAGCCGGAAGCTAAGCATGACTGATTTGTGAAATTAATACCTGATTGATTTCAACTCAAATGCAGAACCACGTTGTTCTTGTGGACTTGTATCTTTGCCACCCTTGTTTGGCCCATTGAAAGATGTACTTTTAATGCATAGCAATAATTGTATTTGCTGACACATAAAAAATATGTTATGTTACAAGGTTAGAGCTGTTCACTAAATTAAAAAAATGCATACATATGCTCTTCAGCATAAACACGGTATATGCAGGAAACGATGGAGCCTCAAATGCATTTGGAGCACACTAGGCCAATAGAGGAAATGTAGGTCAATTTAGTCATGGAAGTCAATTTTGCTTTGATTAACGCTGTGAGATCTAATAAGCAGCAGTAATCTAAAAGCAGGGATTCGGCAAAGCTTTTCCTGCATCAAAATACAAGTCTCAGGGTAAAGAGTTAAGAATGCAGTTCAGACCCACCCATGCCAACAGAACTATCGAGTGTATTATCACTTCTTGTGCTTAAACCAGCTTCCTTGCTCTCCCCTCTTTGCTTCTCTTCAACAAAAACCCCACATTTATTTATATGCCTCTGTGGCAGCAAGCTGTAATTGGTACCTATTTGTCTTGGGCAGTTCAGTCTAAATCAAAATCAAATATCTGGTCCTTGATTAGCTCTAATTTTTGTTCCCTAACACAGATGGGATACTAATTCTGCCTTAAGCCATCTCGTAGGATTTAATGAAGCTATCTTCTTCACAATTTGGAATAACCAAGGCAGGCCCCAATCCTCTTCTCTAAGATAATCATCCTATCTTCTCTTTAGAATATCGCAGCGGGAGATCACTGCTGCTGACTGTCTCTTAAGTCCTTGTTATTGAAATACAGAATGAAGAGAATCAGTCCCAGCTACAGATCGCTGTACCTCTCTGGTGCCTTCCCCTTGAAAGCACCATGTGGTTTCTCCCATTGTAGGAGAAACATTACACCAACCCTTTCCCTACCTGCTTCTTAAGTTCTCACTTCCCTTTGATTTCTTACAAATTTTATACAGCTTTCAAAGATAAATATTCCGTATTTTCATGTAAAAACAGTTTGTTGGGGGGATATGTATTTTATGTACAACATATAAAAGACAGCATGTCTCATACATATACAATGTCCATAATAGAGCTTTCCACACGATGCATCTTTTGTTTTACTGTAGTTCAAAAGAACCAATTAATTCAGTGAGGAATGGAAGGTAACAATGTTAAATTCATAAATCTTCCTTTCCGAAAGATCTTGCGATTCAGTGACATTCACTAAAATGGACCCAACATTTATTGAAGCCCAAATGCTTTCTTGTCCAAATGTTAATTGTCTTTCAATTTTTTTGCTTATGCAGCAGTGGTGTCTGCAATGCTGGTAACAGGAAATGAGAGGTTAATCAATTACAATAAAACAGAGCAAAACAGCAATATGAAATGGAGACGAGGGTAACTGCTTTGCTCTGAGATTTTCTATTCTGTTAATAAGCAAATCTAATGTGTAAGGAAGAAAAAGAATGAAACTACTTAAAGAAATGCTGCTTGTATATTAATCAGCACAGAATCTTATGTCGGGAACACAAAGTGCAGGTTCTGATAAACTTCCTCATATTAAACATTGCTTTATACTGAAAACAACATCACTGTTTTAAAATAGAACTTTTTTTTTTCTTGAAAAGTTACCTTATCACAAGCTTTGAGTATTTTTGCACTGGAACTTCAAAGAAAAAAATGGTGTGTAACCAACCTATCTGCCCTGGAGCTCTCTCCTCACCAGAATGATGAAACCTACTTATAGTCTAACATATGCAAAATGTCACAGCTGGTGACATATGGTCTTATCAGACCTGTTGTGGAACGGGGGAAATAAGGTTACTTGTAAAATCCTAGAGGGCGGCAGGAGGGGGTAAGAAAAGCAGCATAATTTATTTAAGTATTAAATACATTTTGAAATTGTGCCTGTGTAAAACTATTCTTTCTAAATATTGCATTACATTCCTGGGTAAAGAATTACCTTCCTGTCTCAAAAGCAGCTACTGTGTAGGCATACATTCTGGTAATAAAAAGAAGTAGACTGAGACCTTCAATACCTAAGAAATGCCCCAAGACATTGAAAACAGAATATAGAAATACAGGTTTCAGTGTCAGCTACCAGCTTATGCGTAAAAAATAAAGAGCACGAGATGTATACGCAACATTTTTTTCCATGTCTGTATTTGTCAATTAAAGGTGAAAAAAAAGGTATATTCTTAGAGAATCCTCACAGAATGATACATTTTTGTTTGGCATTGTACTCCTGATTCTAGCTTTTACTCTCCCATAATAATTAACAGATGCTGATATACATAATTACATAGGTAAAGTATATACCAGTAGTTAATTTACTCAGTTTCTTTTTTATTTTGCATCCTGTGCCTGCCTATTATCTCAGGGCCCATTAAATACATCTGGTATAACAAGTGTTTCTATTAATATGCATAAGAAAACACTTTTATCATGATTATTAAGCCATTTGTTTTAGTAAATTGTTCTTTATGGTTAAACTAGAATCAAAAAAGTGTACCTAGTGCCACTGAAATAAAACAATACCTAAACCCACCGAATTTCCACACTAATGAGTCAATACACACTGATAGATACACACACACACACACATTGAATATATCTGTATCAATGTCCAAAACAACCGAGCTGCACAAGATGTAGTTGAACTACAACCATAAAAAAAAACCTGTAATTTTTCTATTCTGTCATATTACAGCTTGTGTTATACATGCTCAACCAACCACAACACAAGCTACTTGAAGAAACAAAAAGTACAGCATTATTGACTCCAAATCTCTGGCTTTAACAGATTGTTAAGACTTCCATGCAGATGAAGAGACATCCTTTTTGGAGCAAACTCTAAGGCAAACTCTTATTTTTCCAACCTTTGAAGAAAAAGTGAGTCATGAAATTAGAAGTTATATGCTACATTCATCACATGTCAACAAACAGTACTTGAAAGCCTTGGTTTATATCACTCCTATCTAAGATTTTTTCTCTCCCCCACACTGAAGTAGTTTGTAATAGATGATAAATAAAAGGTGACAATCTTCCCAAGGCAATTCTCTATGATCAAAAGTGTTTTTACAGAGTACAATCAAGAATTTTGTTTTCTGTATATAAACAGCAATTTGCACCCTACAGTAATACAAATCATCCAAACGAGAGACAGAATGGCATGAGCAACAAATAAGTATGCTGTGCAACTCAATAAACTTTCATTATTGCAACCATATACACAGTTCTAAATAAACATTTTGAGATCTTGTGACTGAAAACTCACCTTCACATAGTTTATCAGCTAGTTGGACACGGCACCCAGAAAAAAACCCAAACAGCCTCCACACCATTAATGGAGACACCAAAGGCCACACTGAAAAGCGTATCATTGGAAACCAAGTCTCCACCAAAGAAATTTTGTTGTAATTATGCATTACGTATAAACTAGAAATGGTAAGAGTGAGACTGATTGTGAACAACTGACAAAAGTAGTTTTGTGTACTGTTGTTGCTCGGAACTATTAAAAACAGTAGTGTCTATAAATTAAAGAGAGCTGAAGAAGGCAGGATGACAAAACTTAGGATTTTATTTCCAGAGAAGTCCTAAGTATGCTATAAAACTTTCTTCAGTTGCCATTCATAACTCATGATGCTGTGATATGCAAATTAATGGTGCACATATTGCAACATTTAAATATGAGAGAATATCCAAGGTTTTAAGAATGACTTTGAATTCTTATGAGCAATAAACATAAGAAAGAGACAATTAAATAAATACTAGCTTTGTAGTTAAGGCATCAGCGAACTCAGGTATGCATAGATTCAGAACAACTCCTTTCAACAAAAACCCTCTGGCAAAACACAAAATTCCGAAAGAGGAGGAACTTAAGAGTTACTCCACAGTTCAGTAGTAGCACCTAGTAGATGGGATTCACAGAGAAAGCATCCTCATGAAGCAACAGAGCCCCAAATGTCAATACTATGTTTAATATGATGAAGATTCATTAAGCAGATCCTTGTTGTTAAGCCTCTATAGAGGTTTAAAACCTCTATAGAAGGGCATGATGAAAGGGATATATTCTATGATGGTCTTCAAATTTCTCCTTCTCTAGGGACTGTCTTGCTAGAAAATGTAATAGTTGACTTGCAAACATGATTTACCCTCTTCTCTGTCTAATATCCCTAGAGAATCCGATACAGACCCTGTTTCTCTTCCCAAATCCACGCTACCTGCACAGTCTAACTCCGCATCCAACTATTTCTAGGTTTAAGAGCAGCTGGACTACTAGGGTCTTTGCCTTTCAGGTAATTAATGACCTTCAAAGATCCAAAGGGCCCAAGAAATGGAAAGGCCCTGATATGCACTGGTCACTATACAAACAACATTTTATAGTCTATGTTTTGCTTTCAAGGGGATCAATTTTTTATTATTTTTTTTTCTTGCACTAGGTTATTTGGGGTTCAGAAGAAAGATGAACACTTGGGTTGTACGTACAGAACACAAGGACTCGTAGGACTGTAACTTCTGTAAGTGAAATTACATAGCATAAAGTATTTCCATTTCTTCCTCCTCCTTCTAATGTTTATTCAATAAGGAGCTTTTGACTTTTTCTTTAGAATAATAATAATAGATGCATTTGTAAAGGCATTAATACTTTTAAAATCACTGAACTGTATTGGTTTTGTTAAATACAGGTAATTATCCCAGCCAAAATCATCAAGTCGCCTGCATAAACACATTCACAGATAGCAATGTTGATATGAAAAAGAAAGACTGTATACAAAACCAGGGTGATAACAAAGTAGCCAACCATAAAGGAATAAATACCTGTCCTGTTGTAGTTGAAAAGATATGGTCAAAACTATTAAACTATTTCTATACAAAAGGTTAACATTTTAAGTCTATACAAAAACATTTCACATAGATTTAATGGGGACTGGTCTGTTCTCATTCAGAGGAAGGCTCTGAATATACTTTAGAGATTTGCCAGAGGTGTACCTAATCAGACTTAATTAACTGGAATGGTACATTCTTTGCAGCCTACATTTAGCTTTTTTGTTTCATTCATTTTTCCACTGGTAATTCCTCATAAGAATTGCTGATTGCCATCCTTGTTTGGCTTGATTCATCCTTAAACAAGAGTAAACATTAGCATTTAAAGTATTTGTCGAACCAAAGTCCAGTTTCAGTCTTGGAAACACATAAAGCGCATAAATTTGAGTGAGGCTCCTTCAAAACTGAATGTGCCTTGTAAGCCAATATTTTTGTCCCCTGGATTTACTGGCATTACATTTGGCCAAACTGAGGTCGGATCTTAAAATAAATATAAAAAAAACCTTTGCCGTTTTCACAGTGCAGTCCTTGAAGGGTCACAGCTGGGCTATAGTTTCATCAAACAGAACAGAACCAAAATTAGATGCTAGTAAACTCTATTAATGTCAATTAAAATGAACAGCAATGACAAAAAATCAAATGCACAAAAAAACACTGGGATTTATGGCCAGCAAGAAGTGGAAAAATCTACTAAATGACCTTTCAAAAAGCCTGTGTTCTTCTTCCAAAACGAAAATCTCCTATGGCAAGGAAAGCGCTAGTAAGTATTTTTAATTGTATGTTACATTGTAACTGCAACATTTGATCATTACCACATCAATTATGCTACTGAATTATCCCATATATCCTACGGTATTCCGAAGAACCCTTTGCAATGGCCTCTCCTCCTAACGAAGCCCCACCACTCCATCGTGCAAGTGGAAGGAGGCAGGGCGGGCAGCATCACTCAAATCCTGCAACCACGAGTGATGTCCCTCATTGCCATCCAGCGCTCTTCCATTTTGAGGTGTCTTTTCACATCTGTATTACTTCTCCCAGCCCCGTTCTGTCACTATTTCAGCTCATTTATTTGGACTTCATGGCCGAGCACCAAAGTTTGGCCCAGAGGCAACTACAAGATGGAAAATAGGTCACAAGCCTCGAGAAACCACTCCCTTCTCCAACGCCTTCTCTCAACGCTGCATTTCCAGCTTTTCTTTCTGACAGCATCTTTGTAACACCAGGTGGGACAGAGACACATAAAATTTCAATTGCACACAATGGGAAATGAATATGTTTCCAGTCAGGTAAGTGCAGTTGTTAATAGGCAGGGTCAGAAACAGATTCCGATCCACCTGGCCCAGACTCCTGCTCCCATTCCTTTGAGAGAGCAGCACTTCTACGTATGACCAGCTCGAGCAGGGAAGTCCTAAGAACTTCTCTGAGTGCTTATTAATGAAAACAATATTGCTAAACTGGTCCTCCACCTGTACTATACTGGCTGTGAAACATAAGTTGGTATTGTGCTTTACAATGTCGACTGAGATCACAATAAATTTAAAAAGAAAATAGGGAAGAGGAAACAAGATTCCCATCCCACGTGAAGCAACTCCCTGGTTTATGGAATACTGCATTAAATGTATTCTTTCCTGTGAGACTTGTACCTTCAGGAACTAATCCAGATAATCTTTCTGAACAAAAACAAAATACGTGCCACGTTAGAAATATAAATTACTATAAATCACTAGTAGAATAATTTATGTCAATGCTGATAAAGTGAAGCAGTAGATGCAAATATTTCTATGCATTTTGACAAGTTCCTGTTTGCCAGATTTCTGGTAAAGAGTCTATTTTTCCTAAGCAAAATGTCTCACAGAGGTTAATGATAATAAATATTTATAAATATTCTATCATAATCATAATACTTGCCTTAATAGTATTAATTGTATATAATTAAATTAATATATTAATTGTACTCATTCACTGTTTTCAGGGGCAATGGGCACAATCTGGAATACAGAAAGTTTCATTCAAACATGAGGAAAAACTTATTTATGGTGAGGGTGACAGAGCCCTGGAACAGGCTGCCCAGGGGGGTTGTGGAGTCCCCTTCTCTAGAGATCTTCAAGACCCACCTGGATGCAGCCCTGAGTCATGTGCTCTGGACAATCCTGCTTTAGCAGGGGAGATGGACTAGATGATGTCTAGAGGTCCCTTCCAACTCTGACAATTCCATGATTCCATATTGCAAAATAGAATAAGTACAATTATTTCCATGTTGCATACACAGATGGCAAACTTCAGCTAGGTTCAGACTTCAGCCTGAGATCATGAAGGAGTCCACATGGACTACAATTTCCACTTGAATTTGCATTTTACATTTAGAATGAGTAAAAGCACCAGGAAAAACACTATATTATATGGTAGGCTGAACAACAGCCAAAACTACCCCCAGATAAGTAAAAGTATATATCTTATGCAACAAACTCTAAACCAAAGCAATTTTGTATAATGAAATACTTGAAGAGACTAACATTTTCCAGGAAAAATGAATATTAAGTGAAAGACCTCAGGTCCCACATGAGAGTTCTGAAAAGTCCTACTGCATTCAAAGTGACAAATGAAATTCTTCTTTTTATTACTGCAAAGATGAGTCATTTATAGGAGGATATCAACAGCACAGACACGGGAAGCAGCTGTCTGATTAAATGAATATTTGGCTATTCTTATCCATTCTTTACAAGCCTGCTTCAGCAACCACTGAAGTCAACCCAATCTTTGCCTCTGGATTTTGATGGGATCAGTTTACCCCTGGCCAGGTGGTCCTCTCACAATCACTGCTCCAACTCCCTCTCGCACTAAAGGACTGCCAAGGACAAAAATCGAGGAAGAAAAACCCCCTAGGGCAGTTCTGTCAGCTGGCTCCTTTACAGCCCAGAGCCTCGTCCACCAATGGCCAGGCATCTGCAGTCCTTCGGGAAGCAGCGAGGCCATCAACATTTCTGTCTGTGTGGCATCTTTCCAATACACGCTTTTTTTAGCTCCTCCTTCCACTGCCCTTACATTACCATTTCTGAAAGCACATTTTAAATCATAGATTCTTTTCCCTTTTTTCTTAAGCCCCCTCCATAAGCTACATAGTACAAGGTGAAGTCAAGCATTCATCACAAAGAACAGCACAGCATGAGGAAAACATTCAATTTCCTAATACAGAATATTTTATATGGAAGAATAGGAGAAAATGCAAGAAAGCAAAGGTGTAAAAATAATAAAAAAAAATCACAGCATGTGTGAGCCTGCCACTGAATAATCATATTGGGGAGAGGGTTTTTCTTAGACGTGGGGTGAAAGTGTTGCAAACAGAAAACCAAAACTCCCTCTCCCTGACTCTGAAAAGAAAAAGGTCACGACTCCAATTTTGCAGGACTATGCAACTGCCCTGGAGTATGAGAAACATATTTGACTTTTCATAATGATGAACGCTCAGTAACTTTTTTGAAATCTCTGCAAAACCAAGCTTTCACTCTACACAGCAGAAATTCTGTTCACGTAAGGGCTAAACAACACCCTGACATACATATCTTACATTATGCTATTGGGACAGAAGCTGGTGCACAATTTCTTAATTGTTGTTTTGAAATGGTTCAGATGCCTTTCCAATATTCCTCAGCCAGACACTTCAACAATTCCACGGCTTCTTTAAATATTCACCTAAATTTAAAAGACTAAAGATACTGATTAAAAATTAATTACCATGTTTTATATATAACAGAATAACTCTTCCGTGTGTCTGCTACAAGATGGTTTCTACAGAAACATTCTGTGTGTCAAACAAAACCTATCTACCCATTGCAAAACTTTGACCCTTCTTCCTGATTCATCAGTGACCACCACCTGACGCTGTATTATTTGTGCACCATGAAGATGGACCTATTTTTAACACTTCCACAAATATCCTAGGTAAAGCCACAGATGCCCTGAAGCAGTATTTAGGAAGTGAAGATGTTTGTTGAGTCTCTAATCCTATTTCTCACTGACCATAAGGGTCTTCCACCACAACAAAAGCCATGATGGCTTTCAGTAGAAGTAAATTTCTGCATTACATATCTCAAGGAATTCAAAGATCTAAGAGACTACATAACAATTCAGGAAGCCATCACATACTTTAGATAACCTCAGCACATACAGAAATGAACCAAAACGTGTATCACACTTATCTCCCCATATAAAGTATCACAGGAACTTACAAAAAACTGGAACAAGCATCTTGCCATTGTAGGAATTGCATCACTCTTTAGTTGCATGTATGCTACTATGAAGTAACAGGAGATGATAAGCTGAAATAGGCAGCAAACTGTATTTCACAGAGCCCTTTCTGAACTGCTCAATAGAGACGTGCAAGCAAACTTAAAAGACACTTGACTGGATCTCAACAACTGGAAAGTACTTTCAAAAGTAAAACTAGAGAAGAATATTTAGAATTTATGTGCCCTCACTCCTGAGCAAGGCTGAAGTGAGCATGCTCATTCTTCAAAAGGCATTACATTGAAGGCACATGAACATCTCAAATTCCTGGTGCTAGGAAAAACTGTCTTTATCTCTCTGCATCTGCAAATTTGTCTCCAATTCCATTTGTGATTTTCAAGCTCTTTCTGCTTCTCTAATTATTTTAATAATTACCTTTCGAACCCTATTAAGTCTATAAATAGTTTCAGAAAAAACAAAGCTCTCCTCATGCCAAAAACATGGTGATTGGAATAGGACGGGTCACAGAAGTTATGTAAAGAGCATTTTGGTCCTCAAGGTATATTTGCTCAACATTATTTTCCACCATAAATAATCTCTCTTACCACCACAGAGCTCTATTACAGAAATTGAGCAAATGTTCACAAATTACATTTGAAAATATGAAGCACTAAGATGGTTATGTAATATGACGTGAATTATCTCCTGTTTGCAATCTCCTGGAAAAAACCCTAAATCTCTTGAAATCATTAGCAAATCTTTCAGGGATTTCAATGAGTTACGATTATACTCTATATTGTTATAAAACCAAATGTTCTTTCATAACCTTTAATAACGGTTCCCTACCTCTAAATTATGCTTGTCCATCTCAAGCCCCTTTTCCAGAAGGAGGCAGCTTCCTCTCAAGCATTCTTTTGTAATATTGACTTTGTGTATTAAAGTTGGTTTGAGCAGCTACGTTAAAAAAGAATCAAATATTGCTTTCTGTATTTCAGGCGTCTGGACCAATGATTGTTAATGTGACTATGTAGAGACTGGAAAATAACGATGGATCATTGCTTGAAAATAAAGGAATACATACTGCTAAATCCACCCAGATGACTGACAAAATGATTAACCTGAGATAAACAGAAAACTGATGTTAATTAGCCTTTTCTACTGCCTACATATTCATAAAGTGAAGCACTACCTTGGGTCCTCCCCTAATCTGCCCTTCACGAATTTCCTTTCATTCCTCCATTTTAATGAAGATCCCAAGCACGGGGCTCAGGTTTCCATCAGAGCATGATACAAACAGTGACAAACAGATGCTGCAGGGACAAATCCTCTGTGTAACTCTCAGCTATGCAGGAGCCACAGCCCTGCATCAGTACCTTACCACGGCAAATAACATCTGCACTCCCTCCCTAAACTGCATTCTCAGCAGCAACGCCACACCACAGGCACAGGGAGGATAATGAAATGCTAAAACAAATGAGTTAAGGGCTAGGATTCCTTAGAAATAGAGGGAAGATGACCAAGCACGTACTTCTTTAAGCCTGGGAGAACTCATGCTGCAATGCAGAGCTACACTACAGAGTTAGCTCTGTGTGTGGCTATTAATTATTTCTGATTTCACTTGTTTAGAAAATCTTGGTTTTAAGGCCATCTCATTCACCAGGCTAATACCATGCACTAATTCAGGGAAGCAGCTCTATTAAAGTACATATTGCTAGTGTCTGTATCCGAGAATAGAGAAGTTAGTACATAAATTTACCAAAGTGACTGAGTGGCTTCTCTACCTTTCAGACAATGCTGCAGGCTTTGTCGTGTCCTTGGGATAATCAAGAAGAGGAAATAAAATATGACCCCGGGAATTTTTCGTCATCCTAAAAATAACCCCGATGCAGCGGTCATTCGCTGAAGTTGCCATTTGCCAAGTGCCATTAGGCTGAGCAGCACCGACAGCGTGGGTGTGGTGTCAGTGGGCGAAGGCTGGCTGCTTCTTCGCAAAAACCACAGCCACAGCATTCAGAATATAGCACATATTTGATCTAGTTGCTATGGAGTCTCCATGCATTCCTTCAGAAAAATTTTGCGGCTTCACATCAGTTACTATTACCACTGACCAGTCAAGACAACTTCTTTTTTGTTTGTTTGTTTGTTTTAAATCTAATTTTTTTGTCTCCAGCAAATACCATTTTGAAAAATGATTCCGCAATCATTGAAGTCAAGCCTGCTGTGCATGCAGCGGCTTGTCATGTCACCTTACAGCTCACATCAGCATTTGAAATTTTACTGAACTCCTCCTGCAAAGTCACGTTACTACCAAAATACTTTCAAAAAGCATCTATGCGTACATCGTTATTTCCATGAACGACATACAAAGAAGTAGACACCATTTGGAAAATGAATGTGTGGTTTTTTTCTTTTGCTGTTACATAAAATTTTGGGTTTAGTGCTTCCTTTTGCTTTTTAATTTGATGCCAGAATGTAAGTTTTATCATCACACAGATCAACATTCTTATTTCGATAAATTGTTTCCAACAGTGACTAAAACAAATTATTAATTCGGTGGAGACTCTATGCAGAGGCAAAACTAGACATAACTTACACTGTTGCCTGATTTAACTAAGTGGAATTGAGTCTACCTTGCCTGGAAACTTGGGCGACAGCAGCGATTCCTCTCCCCCAGGCAGCTCTCTTGGCCAGTATCGCATTCATCAGCACAAATTTAAAGTACTTTTTTAAAATAACTATTCTCTGTTAGTTTTTTGGTTCTGCTGGGTAAATCTGAGTTACTGCCTCTTATTGCTACAGCCGTGACAGTATTACCATCATGCTGAATGTCATTTCTTTCCCCTCTGCTGCTTTGATGCCTTTAAAATAAAAATGAAGCAGGGGAGTAAGGTGGCTCACCAAGGTCCAGCCACTCCCGACTAAATCCTGGCCTGAGCAGTGAGGCACTAACTAGGCTTTCATCTGTTCAAGTCTCCTGTTGCATTGTCAGCTTCACTGGTTTTGAGCAGTGACGTGTCTCTCTTAAGACATCCTGACATAGCATAAGCCTGAAATAGTAAATAATTAAAACCAAGCTTAAATTATTAAACCTAAAACAGTCTAGAAAGGTTTGTAATTGTGGTTCTATAGGCTGAAATAATTTTCTACCAGCCTGGGGAAATAAGAGCGACATCCATTTCAGGGGAATGTGAGTTTTCAACACTGGCTTCATTTTTCACACAGCAATAAAGAGAATGCAGATCTCAATTATTGGGAAAAAGAAATCCACACCCTTCCTTGGGTCACCTACAAGAATAGCATCACATTAATATTTTCTAAATATGAAGTGTTGCAAGATTTTCATGACCTGATCCAACTATCTCTTTTGTAGACAACTGCTCTCAATGGGCTTTTTCAGTGCACAAGCAAACAAGATAACTTTTAAAATACAGTGTTACTCCCCTTCTGATCTTTTGCATTCTCTCTTCATCAGAAAGGGAACAGAGTCCATGATACAATCCCCACCAATCACAGTGAGAATTTTGCTCAAGAATGAGAAGCTGATCCTCCATAGAAGAGTTTCTAAATGTGCATTGTGAAACCTATTTAGGCTCAGGTCCCTAAACCCATCTCTTTTCCAAAGCCCTAAGCAGTTAATAAACGTGCTATATTTTGAAGAGGTTAACATGCTAAATTCTTCATTAGCATCAACAAATAGATGGTAATTACAGAGGGTTTTTTTTAATTACAGCCTTCATTTTCAGTAACTTGTAAAAAGGCGACTAGCAATTAATCTGTATTGATCTGTATGTGGAAGGTCTTAGTACAGGAGTGAGTGTTAACATGGTTTTGAAGCAAATCCTAAAAAACTATCAGCAAAACACTAAACCTATTTACAGTATCTGGAACTTTTATAAATAAGTACCAAGAGAAAAACCCTGAACAGTACCAAGACATTAGCACCTTGTACAGCGCCAACTCTGCGAACCACCCGAAATTCACTTAATTACAGTTATCAGATTTCAGTATTATATGCTCTAGAACTGTATATTATTGTGTAACAGTATGGAATATCTACTCTTATTTACACCTGGACAACTCCGTAGACTGGTGAGGAGAAAAAACATTGATTTTACCTGTCTAAGGCTAAAGGATTATTAACAGGTTGCTAACAGGAGTGTTCATCAAGATATAGTTAAGAGAGCAGTTCTGAGCAGTTCCTCTGAAGCAGCAGCATCCAGTCAGAGAAGAGAAGTTTATCAGACGTTCAAACAAAATTACCCAGTGCCACAAGGTATACACAATGCAGAGAACAGGAATTATTTTGTAAAAAAAACTTCAAGTAACATCTACATTCTCAAAAAGTAACAAAAAATATTTTGTGAGCATAGAGAGTTAAGTCAATCAGGTATGGAGATCCTTTGCACTATCAGCTGTATTGTTTTGCCAAAATTCTGAAGAATAAAAAGAAATACTAAATTTGGATCAAGTTGATGACAAGCTCACAAGAATATAAAATATTTCTTAAAAATTAGAAGTAGCTTCAGGAACTGACACACCTTTTTATTAGGACAAGAATAGATCATATGGGGAACCAAGGTTTTTCAGTGCACCTGAAAAATGCTATGGGGCTGGTATTGTTTACCTACAACCCTCTCCGACATCAGGGGATCTTTTTCTCAATAAAGTCTAGTTCAAGTCTCCACTATGGAGCATGTTTTATATCTTGACTGGAAATAAGTATGGAAAAATATTTAATGGGGAAAGCTTTCAGTTACATCAGTCAATAAACCCCTTTAGTCCTATCCTTCACAGTATCTTTAGCATGACACTGTGTGACTAAATGAAAATCACTTCCTAAATTTGAATTTTCTAATTTGGAACACAACCAGGACTTGAAGGCATGACTTCCAGTCACCCAAATAAACTCCAGTTTACACAATAACTCACTTATAAGGCATTAGCACTAAAGTAGTTTTAAAACTGCTTTAAAGTCATCATACAGGAGTTAAATATCAGACAGCATCCAAAAGTGTACATTGAACACATCTTTCCATCTTCATTAACTAAGTAGGAAGAAGTTCAAATAGATGCTTGACCAAGAAATACATATTTATAAAAGCACATTTTTCTGAAATACCAATGTGTGTGTTTGCAAAGAAAAGGCCAAACCCCCAATCTCTATCACAGTGCAGATGCAGCCCACGATGCTTCCCACACTCTCAGTCCCCAGAAATGGGCTCCAGTTGGGTCATGAGTATTTGCTGGAGAGGGCACCATTCAGAGAAAGAACCGTTGCCTCAATAGCAATAACCCTACTATACTGCTTACGGGCATACTCATTGATTCCACGCTCCGGATGCACTATATGTTGGCAAATATATACACCAGGGCATGGCTCCAAATCCCGCCATTAAAGTATGATCTCTCAATGCTCATATGCCACTATTAGTTCAGATGCCAAACTTTCCCCAGGAGCTCAATGGAAAGGCCTGAGGGATTAAATTACGGAAGCCAGATTCCTAAAAACTTGACATCTCACAGTTTAACATCTGACATCTACATTACTTTTTTAGCTCTTGACCTCCATTTGTAAAATTTTCCTTTGAATGATGCTTTATTGTAATCACTGAACACAAAACTGTCCAACCACATTGATTAAATTCTTCCAGTCGTACAGAAAATGCCATCAGTGTAAAGGCATAACAGGACATTTTATGAGAAGGTAAGCAAAACCAAACAAAAACCCATAAAAAGTTTATCAGGGATAATTTCTTTCCATGTGTAAATGTTCTCTCCATTTTTTAAATCACTCATAGTTCCTGAAAAGCAGGATCCACACTTGTTAAATTTGTAGAGATTGGGATGGGTGGAGTCACCATGGGTATGTGCTGCTATTTCTCCTCTCTTGCGGCTGATCTGCTTAAAGTTCAGAAAAAAGTTCTTTTTACTGAAATAGATGGAGTGAGAGAGAAAAACTGAGGCATTCTGAACACTGTCATGACTTTATGGAAAAAGTCACATTGTGAGTCAATCCAGCCACAAAAGCCAAAGTGTATGCTATTACAAAGTGTATGCATCAAGCAAGCCCCAGCTACCAGCAAGGAGTGGTGCACAAGCTGCCAACCAAGTAGCAGCTCTGGAGGACTCAGTAAGTCAGATGTTCCCCACTCGAGTATTCCTCCTGCCCCATCTTCTTGTGAGGGGAAGTAACAAGGAAAACTACCACAACCTTTGTGAAGGGATCTTAATAGAGCTCATTCAACCTATGCCTCCCTGCCCAGCTAGTAGGTGAGACAGGATCTCAGATTCAGACCAGTCCTGTGCCCATCATGCCAATTAGCCAGATGAGATAAGTACTAGTGGGTGCAATCTGTGTGCTGTATGAGCCCTAGACCCAGCGTCTCTTCACTAGATGCACAAGAAGCAAGTATCACTGCTGTCTTTATTTAATTATACTTATCTATTAACCTAATGCAGCAAGTCCTGTCTATTGAGACAATATTTTTCTCCCGGTACTGATTAATTCAATTTAAAGCTGTCAAGAGGCATATTTACCCAAGATACAAAAAAAAAATACACTTAGGTAAGTGATCCATGTGTTTTGAAATACTGTCTACACATGATTTGTTAAGATCAAAGAAAATTTGTCTTTCAACAATTACCAAGGAAATCATATTTAAAAACCACATATAAATCATGGTATGGGTAGACAGCAATATACAGGTGAGCAAATTTAAACTTGTAGTGGAGATTGCTCCTTTCCCCATCACATGTAAGGGAACCAAAGATCATCAGTCTTTACTACACCACCTGTCTTGCTTCGTTTCAGAATATTGTGTATTTGTTCCCAGCTTAATTATAGTAAGCAGTGTGAAAGTCTCAAAGAAGAGCAGACAAATAATGACAGTGGGCACTACAGTACATTCCGTATCTGCAAAACGGTGAACAGAAAGGTGAATCAGTCATCATTTTAGAGCCCCACTTGTTTTTCTTCGTTTCGATTTAACCCACAGTGAACTTGATATCCAACTTGCCCGAGAAAGACAGACTGACCAGGACACGCACATTAAACGCAATAAGCGTTCCTGCACAGACGAGTATTTGCAAGGTCCAGCAGTGCTGCAGCCACATCCATAGCACCCCTCGGAGAGAACACCTAGAAACTAAAGCAGCAAATACCAATCTCTTATGAAATGCAGTGTCATCAAAAGCAGCTCCATTTTACAAGGGAGCAAACAGTGGGGTATTATTTTCATGCCAGGAAATATCTACATAATGAAAACAGAAGTTTGAGATGCAGAAGGTAAATGCTCAAAGGGCACCAGGAATAGGCACCACCTACTCAAACACCCAGTTATGAAACACCAAAAAGATATTTTCTTTTTCATGGCTGAAGAGGCACTTGAAACATCTAGAAATTCTAGTGAATCACAAAGATGTTTGCCAAGGCAACGAACACAACATTGAACAGATAAGTCGTATTTGGTGCTAAAGACAAAATAGTAGTTTAAAGCTGCAATAAACCTTGAAAGCTCCACATATATGGAGGTTAAACAGCGAGAGACACTTTCTTTCCTGTCCTTAGCCCAATACAAACACTATACTGATCCTGTGGCACATTCACACCAGGGGGGATAGCATTTGGCATCCCTGAACCAAAGCAGGAATGATCAGGAGTGAAGAACTATACCTCCACATGGCTTCCTCCTTGGGATACCTTTTTCTAGCATGTTCAAGCACTTGTTAATTCCTCCACATCCTCCCTTCCTCACTGAGGCTTTGGCCCTTTCCAAGGGGATGAACTTGGTGGCTACCAGCCTCACTGCAGAGCCCACGTACCAGATGACGAACACCCGCTTTCCCTCCCGAAGCTATGCTTGAATTTCAAATGGGCTTTTCCACCCAGTTCTGAGACAAACGTGACATCATTCTCTACATGAACTTTATAACGTGAGATTTCTTTCTGATGCTCAGTTTGTGAAAAAGGAGATGGCAATGTGCAAAAAGGTCTGTTGTTGAAGGAAAACAAAGAAAACTCAGTCCCTGTCTTCTGCAGTGACACAATGGAAGGAATGTCCGGGATGTTAACTCTTCCCCATACATACCTGAATTCTGCTGACAGCAGCAGCTCTTTATTTCTCCCTCTATCCTTGTTCTTCTGCAGATATTGCCTAGCAGCAGCTCTGTGTGAGCTTTGACAGTGCTCAGGGTGTCAACTGAAGGACAAAATTCACCCAGATGCAATGGTTTCCCAATCTCTATTGGCAAGTAATGGTGAATATTCCAGATGCTGGGGGACATTTTACACTAAAGGATGATGAAAGGATGCTTAATTTGTGAGGCTGGCCTTTATAAAAGTTTACAAAACTTTTTAAAAAATGTGTTTTTAAATGCTAAAGAAATACCCACTTAATTGCTAATAGAGCTCAGAGGTCAAACTCCTTCCTTATCACTGACAATAAAGGGGCAACAGGCATCAGCTTACTATATTTGTATGTTCAAAACCCAGTTTTATTTCACAGTAAAATCCATGTTTAATAATAGCCTTTTTGATTTGGAGGTTTATTTTTTGTGGGTTTTCCAAAGTGTTCCTTTTAAACACTTGTCACATGCAAAGGCAGGAAGCCCTGTCTGCTTCAAGAAGTATTTTAGACGGGGAAAAGCAAGCGCGTGTTACATACTGCCAGGGGCCAGGAAGCTGGATTCCAAAGCTGTAATTCCAGCTTTGCTGCTGACTCAGTGAGTGACCATCACATAATCACACTGTTTCCCTTTCCTCACTCTGCATAAAATGAGCCATATTCAGCTATCTCAAAAGACACTGGAGTTGGGCCTTATATATTCTGAATTTAGGTATAATGGAGTTTATTTAGGAGTCATGCCTAAATTTCAATAAAATCCACATATTTTATGCTGCTCACCTCCTCTGTTAGTATCTGGTTTAATCCTCTTCATAGATTTAGGTAGCCATGCAACTGTTCAGACCATTGAGGTTTTCCTGTTTACATGTATGTATTTGCATCAGTACGTGTTTTTTCACAATTGCAAGAAATGACTGTGTGCATAATAGTGAAGATTTCCCATCTGAATGCAAGATGACCCGATCTGACTCCTGTCAACTGGTTTTAAAATTCAATCAAGTCTCAGTCGCAGATCGAATGTAGGAGAAGGTCTGGGAATTTGCCTTCACCCTGAAAACACCTTTTTCTAATTTTGGGGTGTGGAATAAGTCTGTTAACCTCTAAAGAACTACAAATGCCTAAGGGCTGCATCTCAGCAAGAACGCTGCTGATGCTGGCCCTTTTCCCAGTTCTGCTAATGGCCAGGGAGTTATTACTGTCCAGAGCCATGTCAAGTAGCAGACGTGATGACATTTAAGAAGGTTCTGGTCCTGCCCAAGAAGCACAGAAGCTACAGCCCTGGTCTGCAATGCTTCTACCAAGACAGATGATGATCACACTGCAAAACAACATTAAGCAAAATACCCAAGAGAAGAGGAAAAGCCACAAAGATCCCACACCCTGCAGCCATCCCTGGAAGCCAGGAGAAGCTATGGGACAGTATTAATAGATGCCCAACATGCTGGTGGAGTGAAAGAGCTAAAGTCAGGGCCCTTCGTTATCCTATTTTGCATAATCAGGATGTTCCAGGGTCAGAGAAAAAGTTTCCATCCCAAGGCCAAATCTGTGCTCCACGCATAGAGCATATATTGGTATACGGCATGTGTCCAAATGAGGTTTGGAAGAGACAGTTCACAATTCCTTATGTTAGCATATTTCCTCCTTCCCCTCCCCCCATCATTTCTACAAACAAAATGGATCTCTGAAAAGCTGGCCCCTGCAATGCAATAGCTTTTCAATAAATCACAAATCTACATATTTCCCATATGTAGAAAGAGTTGAAATGCTGACAGCAATCAAACAATATTCATTTACATTTTATCTCTCAGGCGCCTGCACCTACAATTTGTTCGTAGCCTCCATTTTTCAAGGAAGTCAACAAAACCTGTGAGGGCTCTGTAACTACCAGGAGATAGTCACATTTTGCAGTAGAACAATTTATTTTCTTCAGCAACGTAAGTGGCATATATAAATATGTGTATCTTGCACACACATATATCCCACAAAAAGCTTAATAAATACAAATGTTACATAGAGCATACATCATGTATCTTGTGCGTAGAAGTGTGTATATACATATTTATATATCTTATCTCATCTACCCTATGCGTTTTGCATGGTATGAGCCTGTATACATACAAACGTAGACACAGGCATATTTCTGTGGCAGTATGGCTCAGGCAGAAGGAGCAAGAGGGAGGATGCCCAGCCTGACTGTTGCCATCTGAAGGCAAGTTTAGGGTGCAGCCAAGCACTTCTTTACATAACAGCAAGGTACAGCTGCAGTAAAAAGAGAGACAGACAGGAGTGAGGGCCATCGCTGAATGTTAAAAAGGAAGAAAAGCAAACAGTGTTAAGATATTCTCCTTGTTTTCTAAGCAAAGACTACAGGCTTTTCCTAGATCTGAAAATCTGATTAGGAGCCTGCATCACCAAACATTACTGCTAACGTGAATGCAGCCTGAGCCTGTCTACTTGCAGGCAGGGATACGCAGCACTGTGGCAGAAGAGATAGCAGAAGGGGTAGTATTAATTCTATCCAGCTTTAATTAAAGTAGTAGAATACGTATTTGAATCAAACACACTGATGAAATAAGATACGTGAAAATCAGGAAAAAACAACACATACTGTGATGAAGTAACTGAGATGGGTACTGGGCAAACATGAAAAAGAAAAAAAGACCCTCCAAGCAAGGACATCCACATATTATTTAATTTTTTTTTAAAGGCTATTTTGCAGAGAATTCCACAATCAAAAATGTAATCACAAAAACTACCTTATGCTGCAGTGTCCCATTTAGGGGATTAGGTTGGTAATCACAATCTGCCCCAAGCAGCTCTACCCCAGCATTCAGGCACTACATACATTAGAAATTACATTCTTGTTTTGATAAGGAGAATTCTACTGCAACCTAATGAACTCTACAAAGTGAGTCTTTTAAAAGTCAGGGAGATCATATCCAAAGGTCCCAAAGGTATCAAACAGCCTCAGTAATTTTATTTAAGCCATATAGTTCAGAATATAAAAATCCATAACATTGAATGTAAAATGAATTCAAAATTTCCCAGGTATCCCAAAACGGTCTGCAAATTCAAATGTTACGTTGCTGGATTCTGCCCTTTTTCTTTTTACAGAGACCTGTGTTTACATGCATTGTAACAGAAAAAAAAAAAAACAAAAAACAAAAAACACAGATTGTATCTCCTGTTATGATCCTTTCCAGAAGAGATTTAGAAAAAATGGATCAAAACATGGTGTCAGTGAATGAGTTAATGCATACCACAGTCCAGAGACTCCAGAGATGGGAGAAAAGAAATGCCAATGAGGAGGCATTAACACAGGCAGTCCCAATGTAATACAGTCCTAAAGCTAACCTTAACAGAAGCTTCAGGCTTTTTAATATTTTCTCCACTAACATACATTATTTGTGTCCTTGGAAACTACAGAGTGATCTGGCAAATAAATCATCTCTGTCGATACCTTTTTTAATTCCTTTTTTTCCCCAAGGCAATTAGACATGTCATTCCTCATTTCTAACACAGAAGGAAAATGATAGTTAATTATACACTAGGAGAAGCCTCCCCCAAATCTGAAACATCTAAATAGATATGCCTTAACAGAATCAGAGATTGCCATCAGCAACAGACAGGAAAAAACCCAACAGATTGCAGACTTGTGTTTCAGGCCCTAGCTGGAAAAAATACACCTGCAGTGTGCAGTGTAAATACACTGAATCACGGCTGCCAGCCCAGGCTCTGTTACTGACACCGAACTGCAGCCCGATGCGCCTGAGCCACAGCTCAGGTCTTACATGAAGCATTTAGCATCACTGGTCATGTGGGAACTGGAACTGAAAAATGGGAAATGGGGGGGGAGCTGGGAAGGTTGTTGTGAAGCACCAAAATGCACCTTCATGCTGCAAAGCCCAACCACAGCCACCTCCCTCCCTGCCAACTTCTTCAGATCAGCCAGAGGAGTGAAAGACCTGGGCGGTGACATGTGTCTCCAGCCCTTCTGGGGATGAAGGGGCTATACTGGTGTGTCAAAGGCCAGCTCTATTTGCAGGTTTCCCCGAGTAGCTGTGGGCTACCATGGCTAAAGTGGGAGCAGTTTAGTCTCACTGCAGCTGGGCTAGGTCCCCAGCCAGGCTCGGGGAGGATGGGGAGGGATGCAAATGGGAAATATCATACCAAAGGTTAGGAAAATGAAGGGGAGAGCATTACACATGGCAATAAACACCCAAGAAGTGCTGCACAGAGAGAGGAAGGGTGAGGGGGGGAGGGTAGGTGGAAAGGAGAAGGGGGCTGTTGTTCCCCTCATACCTTGCGTTTCCGATCTGCCCTAGAGATTTTCCGCTGCCTTTTTCTTTCCTTCTCAAGGTTTCTCTCTCTCTCTTCCAGTTCAGACTCTCGAACTTTTTTAATGGAAGCGGCTGCGTGAGCCATTTTGGAGAGGAAAAGACCAGCTCCAGGGAAGCCGTTTCCACCACACGCGGATATCCAGGTGATTTATCTTTTTCCGCAAGGGCACTGGCTGCCAGCCAGTACTTCCCAGTGTAATCCACTCTTCCTCCTCCAGCACCCCAGAAAAGGTCACAGCTCTGCTCCGGCCTCTGCAGCACCCATAACTCAGAAGAATGAGAAGCCACGTCCACGCACGCAAGGTGCCAAAGTGCTTGCAGCCACACACACGCAACCAGAGAGCAGCCGGCAAGTATCTACTAGCAGGCTGAAACTGCTTCAACTTGGTTGTGACTGCAAGGGAAGACGAGCGTCAGACTTAGCTGAAGAATAAAGGGGAAAAAAAAAAAAAAAAAGAGAGCAAAAACAGCCTTTAAACACACATCACCAAATTGGAAAGGTCTTTTGGGATTCCTCCAGATAGGCTGCGTCTTCTGCTGGGTGGGAAGGCTCCACTTCAGCATCACCCCCCAGCTGGGGGAGGGAGCAGCTTCCTTCAGCTTCTCACATCGCCTTTATGCAGGGTGAGAAGAAAATGGTGCAGTCTGACTTACTGCTGCTGCGACTGTCTGTGCTGGAGCCCAGCATAGGCTTTCCTGCTCCTCTCCTCCTCACGAGCTTTTCCTGACTGCCGCGTCGTCGGTAGGAAACCGGGAACAAAAAGCTGCCGGGCTCGGAGAGCCCAGGCTCTCACCTGCAGGCAGCATGGAGAGCCGCCGGGAACCAGCTTGTGATAGTCAAGTCCTCATTGTGCCTTTATGCGGCCACGTGAGGCTGCATCAGGAGAGCTGCATTAAGCAGCGAACCAAAGGCAGCGAGGAGGGGGACGCTGCTGGGGGAAGCACGCAGCGTAATCTGGGCTCAGCTGGCCCCGCTCAGCTCAACGCCACCAAGGTAAAAATAATACCACCCGAGTGTGCTGGCCGTGATTATTCAATGCCAAAAGCTGCTTTCAGATGCTTCCTAAGAAAACTTATGAAGCCCTGCGTTGAAGATGGAGAATGGTTATAGCTGTAAGACCAACAGAGATCAATAGAGACAGAGACAACATGTCGTTAATTAGTCTCCCCCCTCTCCCTGCCCCCAAATATCATTTGGGTTTGGGACATTGATTTCTAGTGTTAATATCAGAGACAGATGGGTCTGTCATTCCCTCATTGCTTATCCCCCTGCTAAAACCAGCATACCAAAGCTCTACTCCCGCCTCCCTGGGTAACTGTTATCGCTATTAGCGTCAAACATTTATTCATCAAAATAGGACACGTGTAGATAAAAAGAGTCTTTGCAGCAGACAGCTGATCACATTTCAGCTCCCTCCAACACGACCGGTCTGGTCTCTCCCGGCCAGGTCCTGAGGGAGAGGAGGACAGTGACACTCCAATACAGCAGAGATGCTTGCATCCCTGGCTTAGCCACCCCAGAGGGGCTGGGGATACGGGAGCCCAGGGACAGCAGCACTGAAAATCACCATATCAAAGTAATACTTCCTTTAGTCAGGCTTCCCTCTGCAACAGGGTGCTTAACTCCAGGCTGAATATGACTGAACGGCCATCAACCCCAGTACCACAAACTTCACTACAAGGCAGCACCACCAAATCAGTAACAGATGCCCCGTGAGCTCTTCGTGTGACCAGGCCCAATCTCAACCTCACGTTATTTT
Source organism: Thinocorus orbignyianus (assembly GCA_013400375.1). Lineage (NCBI taxonomy): Eukaryota > Metazoa > Chordata > Aves > Ciconiiformes > Thinocoridae > Thinocorus > Thinocorus orbignyianus. The sequence continues at coordinate 395,507 of VXBW01007187.1, forward strand.
TGCAGCCATGGAGCTTGGCTGTTTTCAGCTTACATAGACCAAGACTATTTATTACTACCATGGGACTAATCATTATTAACGGCTTGTTTCTTTATTGCAAAGTTTCACTTTGAGAATTTCACAAATTTCAAAGACCGAATTTTCACTTGTACATGGAAACTATGAAGCACCATAAAGGCATCTTTAAAACAGGATCTATTTTGCGTTTGAGCCAGCGATCTGTGCACTCCATCAAAAATTTATTTCTCTAGTGGAAGGAGACATCAGAAGAAGCAGGGTACAGAGTACCAGCCAATCTTTTTTTCCGGCTCCTCTGTACACACAGGCTGATTTTCTCACAGTTGTTCCCATTTGTGAGAAACTAGGCTACGCACAACTAATGGCTGAAACACAAGCTGCAGCAACAGCCACCAGCAAAGTGAGACAGGTGGAGGCAGCCAAAGAAATGAAATAAAGGAGAAAATTGGATTCTTTAACAGGCCTGTAGCTTGCCTTGCCTCCTTCATGTTGTATGAACCTCACAGGTAGCATCACTTGCAAACCAGAAACAAACAGATGGTAATTTAGAATTTTACCTTCCTGATACAGTGGGAAAGCATTCATCTTTCCAACCTTTTTGTGGCATCTTAAGCAGGAAATCTGAAAATAAGACCACAACACAGGCCACCACACTTAAAAATCCTATCTTAGGACTTCCCTGAATCATGGTTCAAGATTTCCTGAAGCCTCTACATGCTGAAATCCTGATATGTAGTGCATACGATATGGTTTGATCCACAGGAAGGTTTACAGGAGTTATGATTATTAAACAGTTTGTCATCTTTTGATGATTGATACGTACAGGCTCATCAGCTCAGTCTCAAATAATTATTCTTTCAGAAAACTCTCTTAAAAAGTTAATAAAGGACTTTATGTACTTTTTAACCCATGCTACAGATGAGAAGAAAATCAGATGCTTGAATTGAACAACTGGTGCCAAGTAAGACAAAATGAAATAGCAAATTCTGTAGAAGACCATTGGCAAAGAAGAGCTTCAGATCAACTCAAGTTCACCATTATGTCTCATAAACATTTTTGCCCCAGCTCAAGGAGAAATAAAAATGTTTCGTCATCACGTGAAAAAAAAAAAAAAAGAAAAAGAAAAAAAAATAAAAAGAAAAAAAAAGTAATTTTCATATATTTTTTTTTTTAAGAACATATCCGATCTGGGGAGAAGAACATAAAGTATGTATCACTTAATACTTGACACAGCTAATGTCCCTGCAGGAAAAAACTGTTCTGTTTTAAGATAGAAAGATTTTCCTAACAAAAGTAGGAAATGGCTTGTCATTGCCCTGAATACACAGATCTTAACAAAAAGAAATCCTTCTGCAGACATCAGTCTGAAGATTAAATTTCCAGGATCTGTTCAGTAAAAATGGAGACTGAGCAATCTCCCCCTAAACATAGAAAATGTATTTGCAAAGCTGCTACATAAGAAAAACAGAATATACAGTGATGCTGCCGCAAACGGTATGTAGGAGGGGAGTGGGAGAGTGGGCAGATGTACAATAACATAAAAAGAACACGGCACCAGAAAAAGGGTGTTTTTTCTCTGAAAAGCATTTGTCATCATTAGCTCTGAATGTAGAAATACATAACTCGTGAGATTCAACAGATTCCCATTTGGGATAATAAGGCACTTAAGACTTCAACCTCTACAGTTCCCTGTGTGATCTGTGAATAGGCTCTGAGGGACCAACCTCACTGTGAGATCCACAGATGTGTGCATGCTTAATTAGGGTTACAGCTCCTACCTGCTTGGTTTACAAATCAGAAGAGATCATTCACTAACTGACCTGAACTCCTAATTTCACAGTCTCCAGGTTTTGTTGCTTCAAACTGACCCACCAGCTGAGGCAATAAGCTCCTGCACTGCAGTGCTTTATTAGCCACAGCTCTGATCAGCACTTGGCTTCAACTGCCAGCTTTCAGGTAAAGAGACATGATTTGCTGCACAAATCAGCACTTTCTGTCTATAGAAACCTACTGGATGAAAATCAACAGTAATTGAGTACAAGAGGAGAGAACATAAACAAGCGATTATCTTCCTTGAAGCATGTTCACTAACAGGGGTCCATCTCACAAAGATGTGGTTCTTTTCACATAAATCATGCAGGCATTGCAAACCCAAAGTTAAAACCAAGCCTAGAAATAATGCCAAAAAAGCATGACTCAAATCCGTTCTTGTCAGTTCCCAAAGCTACAAAAAAAGGGAGGCAGTGATGGAGTGGGAAGAGCCTTCCATGCTTCAAAGCCAGAATGGAGACTGTTCTTTCCAGTTCTAAGCTGCTAGGGCAGTCAGGAAGTAGGCTGGAAATCAGAATTGGTTTCAAACAGCAAAAAATAGGAAAAGGCTGTCCCAAGTTTGAGTAGGGATAATAGCTAGGCAATGTGGAAGACCCTTCTGAATAAGGCAGATCACAATTCTGTAGGGGAATTAAGGAGATGCACTCCATAACTTGTACATAACATCCAACAAGTTCATCTATGTGTTATTTTGCAATCACACAACAACAACTGCCTCTGCCCTTACAAGTTGTGTAGTGATTTAAACTTCTCTTCCTAATGCTGAGTGGCAGAACACGCTAGGCCAGGCTTGGTGGCACAGCCATCAGTAGACTAGAAACCATGACTTGCAAAGTTAGCTCCCCTCCTCCCACAAGCATAGATGTCAAGCTACCTTCTCTGCTGTTACTCGAGCCAGATTAAATGTCAGAGGTAGGCATCCATGTCTCTCTGGTCAGGAAACTCTTCTCTGAACGCCAAGCATGGAGATAATGGGATATTTTTGATACGGACAAAAATATTTGGAGTGCCAGAGCAACGTAACAATGCACTTAATTCAACTATTTAAAATTATTTGGATGGATTGTGCATATTAGCATATTTAGCCATTTCAGTATCTACAGAATTGCATATTCCTAGAGAAAAAAGCAAAATAATTCTTGTGGAAAGTAAAAGCACAAAGCTAACTATGGAAGTATATACTACATTTATGAATTGCCTCCTGTCTCACTTGTTGTTTAATCCACACTCTTATCTATCACTCACACACAGTAGCAATTATCCTCATTCTAAGGGTACAATAACCCTAGAAGTGCATTAGCAACCACATAGCCATACTGTATAGGTTTCCTTTTATATTTTCCTGAAAGAAAAAAAAACTTAAGGTTAAAAAAGAGCTCTACACTCTCTCACTCTGATGTTGCTGAATATGTGAAGACAAAGTGTTCCAGAAAGCTCTAGGCTAGAAATTAGTGTCACTGAACTTATCCTAAAAAGATGATATATAAAACTATGTTCTAGCTCTTTTGTGTACCTTGATTACACCTATTTTATTAATTGAAAAGAGGCAATACAGAAGAAGAAATGAAAAAGGTCAAGTTATAGCACAAATGTTAATAGACATAAATCAGACCAGTCCAAGTATCTTTCCCTTTTGTTTTCTATCACGTGGGCACAATTCACAGCACTAACACATTGCATTTAGTAGTCAGTGCTAAAAACATATTACAGATGACACAGTATTATTTGCAATACCATACCCTCCCTCACACAGCAGGTTTCTGTCTTGAAGGTGTTCAGTTCAACATTGACAAACTTTAAATGTAATTAATAATGATACCAGGGAGAAAGAAAAAAAAAAAAGGTACTGCTTAGCTATCTTCATCTTGAAAGAGTTACCAAAAATACTCATCTATAAAATTAATTTTTCATATATTACAGATGAAGAAACTGAGGAAGTATGTTTGCTCCTAAGAACCGAAGAGCAATCACTGTGGGATGAGACCAAAGTATTCTGTGTCCAACAGTGGTCAAAAATCAGATACCTACCAAAAGGTAGAAAAGGGCAAACATGTATGATACTTTAAAGATCTCTCCCAGCTTCTGTTTATTTCAGACAGATGGATCTCGTTGCTAGACATTCCAATTTATACAGTCATGCTCACAGGCTGTTTTCCATGAACATGTTGAGTCTCTGAACTTTTCTGAATTTCCAGTATCCATGACACTCTAAGGCAGAGTTCTGCAGCTTAACCACACATTCAAAGTATCATTGTCACAAGCAAGTGCTTACAGACCAGCAAAGAAGACAAGATAAAAACCCCTGCTATTCTCAAATCATAAAAGTCCTTGCAGTCATTCATTATTACTGTCCAAGCTGTGCCATGACAAAGCAATGTTTTGCACACATCACTAACTTTCTGAACAAGAGGAGGATTTAGAAAAGCCCTTCAGAGACCGATGCCTCCAGTTTAAATAAATAACCCAAATATGAGGTAAAGACATTCCAGTTGTGACAACGTTGGCATTCAAGAATTTTTTTTTTTTTTTTTAATCAGAATCCTAAACAAACTAGAGATGGACATTTCTGGCAGGAGTGCCCATTTTGCAGTTTTCTGATGACAGCTAAGTTGCGTTAATTCTAAATATCACTGCACTTATTTTAGTTTTCATATTGATTGACAATATTGACGTCACATTCTGTTTTAACTAAGTCAAACTGTGCCTGACCCAATAGATCACTAAGGGCAACAGCAGACATTTTATTGATTTAAATGGACTTTGGAACACAATCACAATCATTTAATTCAACACCACAATGTGCCATCTCATCTTCCTTCCTGCCCTACCTTCTTTCGTCTTTGATTACGGTGTTTTGATCTTGTGGGGACAGAAGCTGCTATTAATGCCAAGAAAAACCCAAGGGATCATCCTGAAGGTGCTGTAGATCCCATCTGACCAAAGGGATGAACATGCAGTGTGTTCCTGAGGTTCCCTCCTCACACTCCCCAGTCCCTGCACTTAGATCTGCTGGATCTGCTGCAAATGTGCTTGACCACTTGCCCATTCAGGGTCCCATCTTTTGACAGTACAGCTTGCCAACCTGGCCTCTGCTCTGCTGACAGCACAAGCGAGGCCACCCCCAGCCAAGAGCAGGGCAGCTTGTTGGGGTGTGCGTTCGTCCTACCTGCTCCCTAGCTACCACCACCTAGTGCCATGGACAAGCACTCCAACATCCAGAGGGAATGCTGCTTCTGTGATTCTGCAAGGTGGATACCTGCCTCAGACGTAGTCCCTCTAGCTGGAAGCCACTCCCTTTCTTGTCTAAGATGTTAGAGCTTTTGATTTTTATGATAAAAGTGTTTTAAGTTTTTTTGCTTAATGCCTTCCCATATAATGATCTGGCCTGTTTTCAGAAGGCTTTTTTTCCACCTTGTTTCTGAGCATTTGCGTTATAGCCAGATACTGCTGAATTACATTAGCTGAGAGACAGGACATATTTCAAGCTCAAGGGTAATTACCTGAGGAAAAAGTCATAGAAAGCAAGTGATACACTGAAAGGCACTTGCATATATTTCACTTGTGCTCCTGACAGATCAATTCTACCAATTGTGATTTAAAAGTCCAATTACTTGTTTATCCAGAAACCAGGGGAGTCTTTCCACTGAGTTGTCTGAAGAGTCAAAAAGAGGATTCTTTGTTCTAACCCTGCTGACTTAGCTGATGTAATAGTTCACTACATTCAGAAATCATCCTGTTACAACGCTGTGGCTGGGTTACAGTGCTGTATGTAGTCTAACCAATTTGACAGGAACATTTGTTGATCAGCAAACAGAATTTCGTTATCTCAAAGCTAAGTGCTTCAGGGTCTTGTAAATAAAAATAACTTCACAAATTATAATGATATGAAAAATAACGATGCCTGGGCAACAAGAGCAGAAAACCTGTTTTGGTTGCAACCACGTTGGAAACCTGTAAGACAACATGACCCAGATCTTAGCCACTTTAAATCCTTTCAGTTGCAACCTAGATGTTGCACATAATCAGCTCTGCTTAAGCATCCTTCCTGTTACATGTGTAAGTGTGCCTACACTTTAGCATTGGGCCAGGTCACCTGGATTTCCATTTGAACGGGCCCTATCCACCTTGAATTAAAAAGCTTACAAGTCCACAGCTATCAAAACAAAGCCTTGAGTGACTGCTGCTCATTCAAATATTGTCGTATATATATGTTTATGTATTTGTATAAGGAGCAGTCTGACCCAAAAGAATGAGCCTTCCAAAATTAAGGACAACCCACAATGTAACAATTGTCTTTCACAGACTGTTTCAGTTTGCAAAATATGGAAGAAGAAGAGTATGATGAAGTGATAAACCATTATATTTCTCTCTGCTAAATGCATGCTATCTAAAATGGCATTTCTACCACCGACGGTCACAGTTCCAGTTGGGACAGAATTAACTTTTTTATTTGCAGATGGTTTAGTACATTGTTTTGAGTTTAGGGTGAGAAATACTTTGACAGCACAACGGTGTTTTTAGTTGCTGCTATGCTAAGCTCTCAAGACCTCTTCTGTTCTTCACACCATCGTTCCAGCAAGCAGGCTGGGGGGATACAAGAAGTTGGGAAGGGACACAATTGGGACAGCTGACCCCATCTGACCAAAGGGATGTTCCATACCATGATTCCCCCTTCTCTGGGGGAAGAAAAGGAAAGCAGGGATGTTCAGAGTGATACTGTTTGTCTTCCAGATTAACTACTACACATGATGGAGCTCCACTTTCCTGAAGATCACTGAACACCTGCCCCCAATTGGAAACAGTGATTTTCTTGTTTCGCTTTGCTTTACTTACTAAACTGCCTTTATCTCAACCCACAATATTTTTCTCACTTTCATTCTTATGCTTCTCTTTCACACAAAAACTGGAGGGAGTGAGCAAGCAGCTGTGTCATTCTGATTGCTAGTTGGAGTTAAACCATGACACCAATCTGCCATCAGGACTAACAATATGGTTAGATTTCACCTACTCACCTGTAATCAGGTATAAAGCCTGAATGTTTATGCCACAATAGCAGATTGTCAAAAATAAAGTGACTACACATAACCAACCATAAGAAAGATTCTAACTACACAATTTCTAAAATACATCAGCCTTAAATAACAACCTAGAGAAGTCTAGTATATCTACTTTAAAGCAAATAATGCTATTTCTTTTCTCTTCTGTTTTGTCTGATGTAATAAAACCAAAGAATTAGATAATGAATTTCTTTAATGAATACTTATGGCAAAGAGACGTATCATTTAAGGTGCCTTTCAAGTACATTTTCCCACTTCCTGTAACAAGAAAAGCCCTATCTGATACTTGTTTATAAAAACGCAGGATAAAATATTGTATTAAGGATTCTCAAAGAGCTCTCAAAGGCTATTTTTAGATAACCCCCCAAATAACAACCCTATTAAAAACATTAACATGTCAAATCCTTCTTCTAAGCTAGATGTTTTCCACCTTTTCCTCACAAAAGAAAGATGGTTGAGGTCCCTTTACTTTTGGAGGCTCTCCCCCAACCCAATAACTTCAGAGGTCTCAATGTCTGACCAAACCAATACACAGAACAGCATCACTACTGATGGCATACCGAATTCCTCTGGCCTACAGACAAAACTTGCCTTTAGCACACGTTTACTTGGCAAGGATAGAAAAAAAAATATGGGAGGGGTTTACTACAGAGCAAGTCCTTCAGGACAAGAGCTTTTGGGGGACCCCGCAGACAGCACGGAAGAGGCGACGGCAGCACCACAGAGAGCGCCCAGCCAGCACCATGGAGAGCGCCTGGCCACCGCCCGGGCCACCTCCCTCAGGGCCAGGGTTGCCCATCGCCTCCCCACCCCACGGTGCCAGGAGCAAGGCGGTGTGTAGAAAGAGCATGAGGAATGCCAAAAACAACGAGTCAGGAGCCATCGGGGACACGGTCTAGTCCCCTTCACACATAGGTATTTGTGTGTGTTTGGAACTGCTGCCCAACTGTTCAATCTTGGATCCGATGTGGGCATCAGCAGTCAGTGGTGAGGATGGCACATGTCACTGCTCTGAGCTAATGACCCTGAGCTTCTGCTCACCTCCTGTGAAATCCTCTGTTCAGATGCTACAAGGGCAGCAAAGACCAAAGCGACCAGGAGGAACTTTTCAATTTCTAATTTTCATCAGTGGTGAATGATAGATCTTGAAAACAAGTAATAAATTTGGACCTAGGTCTAGAACTGCTGAAAAACCAAGTTTCAAAATTTAAGCAAGCCAGATCTGACTACTGTGGCATACGCTTATTTCTGTTGAAAACATGGAGTCAAGGCACAAAACATTCAGTGTTGTACTTCCCACCAGGAGTGCCTGAGGAAACGAATGGCAAATGATCCCCCTCTCCTGGTCAAATAATGCTAAAGCAGCAACAGATTCACATTTCAAGACAGTTACTTCTTGAATACCATTACAACAGCCCAAGCAGAAAGGTTTGAGATGGCTAAAATTTGCTATTGTTTCAGGTGCAAACTCTGCAGTAAGCATCAGGCTTCATGTAAATATTTAGTATATTAAGTCATGTAAATATTTAGTCTATTCAGATCAACATTAATCTCTACCCACAGCCATATTTTCCCATATAACTTTCTGAACAGCTCCAAAACATTTTCTCACTGAAGGGTGGATAAAGTTTTAATTAATGAACTTGTAAATTCTCCTGCAGTAACATCCTGCTGAAAACAAGATTAAATGAACTGACATTGATTACAAAGAGGTGGTGGTAAAGGACCCACTCCATGAGACAAAGGTTCTACTGTACGTATTTTGCCTCCATTCCACTGCCCTACTACCAGTTCAGATACGGTAGGTCACAGTAAGACAGAATAAGATCCTCTGTGTATCAGATACACCAATAAATCCTTAGTGGTCCAAAGATACAGACTACTAGAGAATTGCTATAGAAAGCATCTGAGAACATCTAGGAAGTCTACTGGAATTAATTTGAATGGTCTGTCAAGAAGCAGATTGGCTTCCTGTCAAAAGGGCTTTCAGATCACTTCCACAGTGTTGCACTTGAGAAGCACAAATGTGGCCCTCAGTAAATTATTTTCTTACACTGATAGACTGAAATCCACGTAAGCGGACTGGAAGTGGCTGGTGTGATTACAAACATGTACTAAGACAAAAATATTCTAGGTCTGAAGTTAATGTGCAGAGGAAACTACGTGCCTCAAGCTAAACACAGGAAGGTACACTCGATGCACAGCTTTTCATTTACTATAAAATCTGTCCCACCAGGTAAAAGGGCTTCTCCATAACAGTACACCTTCAGTTATACAAAACAAAGCATTCCCCAGAATCAAGAGATGTGTCTGACACATAGAAAGCATACATTACCATGAATTTATTCCTGAAGTACCTTCAATTTCCATTAATTTCTGCAGAAGATGAGGATGAAGAGCTTGCCTTCTCAAACAACTAACATGAATGTGTCCCAATTCTTAGCACTCTGTCTAGATAAATCATCATCTTCACTTTAAAAGCAGGGTCTCTCTAAAAGGAATAATATCTGCTAAACACTTTGTGACTTCTTGGGAGCCTTGGGAATAAAGATCTTACAAAAAGGGAGCTGTCTGAAACACTTTTCAAAACAACCACTTGCTATTATGGAGATTTGAGGATGCATCGCAGAGATCATTACCAAAAAACATATCCTTGCTAAAGTTTACTGTAATTTGACACACCTGATGTAATTGGAAGCCTTACTGTAACTCAGCTGAGTTCATCAATGATCCCCCTTGACTATCACTACATACTTCTAGCAATTTTACACTTCAGCAAGACAGTAGCATTAAAAACAATGAATAAAGAGTACAGTAATTTATCCATTTCCTTGACTTTACTCTGAAAGTCAAAAACGGGATGGTCTCGCTTGGAGCCCTGGAAGCCTGTAATGTGTAGAATGAGACACTCCCAAAGGCGTACACAGAATCTTCTTTGAAAATCAGACACCTATCTGATTATAAAGTTGATACTGAACTGTGGTTGGAATAGACTAGAAATATTTCTGAAAAAATCCAAGCAAAACTGACCCTCAGCTGCCAGACCAGATGAAATTTGAGCTGGCCATAACAGTTTGTATATACGTATATAAAAGGCAAGTGATTTATTCACATGGGTTAAGGTTGTACTCTTCACTGGAAAGGAATAAAGGTAGTAAATAGAGACTTTCTGTTAAAAAGGGAGGACAAAAAGAAACCTCAGTGTCTTGGTCTGGATCAAATACACGCTTCATCCCAGGCTTTCCCTCACAGCTCAATTTATCATCCTTATGCTCACGCAAAGAGCAAAAGAAATTTGTATCTCTGCAACACACAGCCCTGGTTTACAGGCAGCATTTTAATTCCACACTGCCACCTTGGCACTCCTGGAGCACCTGTGAGGAGGGCGCTGAACAGAAGCAATCTTCCTTCCTGTTCACAGAGCTGCCAGATCAAGAACAGCTTTCAAGACATGCGGGTTCTTCTGAAGACACTAACAAATACAGGAGGTGAGTTTCAAAGCAGGAGTTAAATGGCTTGTATGGAAAAGGCAGAAGCTGGACTTCCCAGCAAAAGATAATGAAGACAAACACTAGCTAACATTTAGCACATCACTGGGGATGTGAGAAACCTAGATTCAAAATCCCAAGAGTCCTATCACCTCAATGACTGAACGGCCCAATTAAAACACTATAATTGATGTAAAGTAGAACAGTTCCAAAAACAGACTAGTCAGGCACTAATATATTCCTTTGGGACTTCAGAAACCTCTCTGAATCAAAAATCTCCAAGTGAAGCCTTAACCACCAGTCTTGCAATGGGCACTCGACACTGTGCAGTGGAGCAAGTACTGAGTCAGCCAACACGCCTGCATGGCAGAGCATGCTGCTCGGGCGTAAAAGCAGGAAAAGCACATCAGCACCTTCTGCCCCATCTTTTATAGCTGTGTTAATTTGCAGCCTTGTGCTGACATGCTTATCTTGTGGTGCTGCCTTGAAGGTCACTGCATTGTCCACCATGGCACAATAACACCATCTTTTCCATGCTGAAGGAAATATTTGCAAACTTTTCAAAAATCCTAAATAGAACAATAAAATCTCTAAGATTCACCATTCCATAACTGCAGCCAGTCAGCAGAGAGGATTAACCAGTCCCTTCCACTCCTTTTGTTGTCCTCTCTTTTCCAGCAAAGTGCTTTCTTAATAAAAATCTTTCATTCATCAGATGAGACTTACAGTTTTGTTCGGCTTACAGTGAACAATATTAAAAACAACAGTAAAGCCTAGGCCGCAGTACTACGTTATATTTCTGTAGTAACAGTAGGTTCAGATCCCACAAGACCTGAGAATCCTAAATGCTTTTTAATTCGGGGAGGTTAAAAAAATCTGGCTACAGAGACAAGCACTACTGTGAACCCAAACAACGGCAATTCTATCCTCAGGCATTTCAGAGCCATTGTACTTTCTCCTGTCTTGCTCACAATATTCAAGTCCCCCTTCAATACGTTACATTCATAGCAAGACAAAAAGACCACCCAGGCAGAAGGAAGCATCTCAATCTCAAGCAGGTACAAGGGGTGTGTGAATTTCCCCAGGTAAGCAAAAGTCTAGTCTCAGGTCCACACTTCTCTCTACTGAGATAAGTGAGAGATTCCAAGCGGTCTTTAGTCCTGGAAAAGCAGGACCTGTCTTTGCACATCTAAAATAGAACTTTTACAGCCTCAAGAGGTGAGGTTTTTGAGTAGGAATGATTTATCCAGATATATGGAGTTTTAATAACCGGAAGTGCAGCAGCACAACCTGGGTGTTCCCTGCTCCTCCCCCTAGAAGTTTACACCCCAAGCTGTGTTTAAAAAAAAAGATTTATAGTTTGCATTGTCCCTGTATGCATGTAATTTTGTAGAACTGTTACTAAAATTAAAAAAGAGAAGCAGAGGGGTATTGCAAACCAGCTTTACACATAGCAACACTGTACTAACTGCTGCATTTTACATATGAATCCATGTCTTGAGGCAAGGAAATCTAGATTTTGAAGTGTTCTTACAGTCTTACCAGATATAATAGTACATCACATGTATTTTTAAATAAGAGAGGGAAGGATTAGCAGAGAGGAACCACTACATACAGACTGTAACACTGCACCATCCTCCTGTGCTGCTTCAGGAGGGAAGCCGAGCCCAGGAAGGGGGAAGAAAGCTTTCCTTTAACGCTTGCCTTTTTGTTTCCCACTCCTCGAATCTATTTTAATTAGCAATAGAGCAAATTATTTCAGAGTCTGCTGCCAGTGACGATAACGGGAGCAGCCAGCTCCGGCTGAGCACCACACGGTGGCACTCCTGCCCCGGCTGTCCCCAGCGCCACACCTCGCCAGCCTCCAACATCCACACCGGGATCGTCTAAGGAAAAGCGGGCAGGTGACCTGATCTCCGGGTGCCAACATTTCATTCTGACTTGAACTGCACGAAAAAACCAGTTGCTACAGTTTTTAATAGCTCGATACAGTTTAGAAGAACAAAAAGTTATCCACTGCACAATAAAAAGTAAACTACCTTTTCACTAATTTTAAGCTCTTCTGGGGAAAGGTTCTCCTCCAGATTGTCTGGTCCAGGGCAGTGAAACGGAAATTCTGTTTGCCTGCAGCAATTGCCACAACTGCTGTGAGCCTGCCACTCTCCAGCCATATCCCTGGCAGATGGGTGTCCCCAGCAAAGGCTCTGCTCTTTCGCCCACCTTGAAGCAAGCAGGAAGAGGAAAACTAAACCTCCTCACATCCAGCCTATTGCAAACCTAAGGAGAGGACTTGATGATGGCAGTCTGAGGGAGGTGGGACTGTTCAGCCTGGAGAAGAGAAGGCTCCAGGGAGACCTTAGAGCAGCCTTTCAGTATCTGAAGGGAGCTACAGGAGAGCTGGAGAGGAACTTTGTCAGAAAGTGCAGTGACAGGACGAGGGGTAATGGTTTTAAATTGGAAGAGGGGAGATTTAGAACAGATATTAGGAAGACATTCTTTCCTGTGAGGGTGGTGAGGCACTGGAACAGGTTGTCCAGAGAAGTTGTGGCTGCCCCATCCCTGGAAGTGTTCAAGGCCAGGCTGGATGAGGCTTTGAGCAACCTGCTCTAGTGGGAGGTGTCCCTGCCCATGGCAGGGGGGGTTGGAACTTGATGATCTTTAAGGTCTCTTCCAACTCTAACCATTCTATGATTCTATGACACCCAAGGTATTTCAAACACATACATCCCAGGAAATCCTCTTGGGCAATGCACCCACCTCCTGGCAGTGGGATGGTGCTGGTCTCACCACACAGTGTCTGGAGCACCTTCCCTGGCAGTAGATACTGAGGGCTCTGCTGGTGCATTCCCCTTCTAAACGTTTTACCCTACCAAAAGCACAAAGAGCAGCACACAACCCAGCGTGATGTTTGTCACAGACACCCCTTAAATTAACCCTATGTTAATTTTAGCGTAACAGATGCTCACAGACATGAACAGGCCATATGAGCTTGACACATATGATTTCACATCACATTTATGATTAACAACTCAGCTCCCACCACCCTCTGTGCCACCCAGGAAAAAGAAGAATGCCTTCTGCTGTTTTGCTCCATAGTACCTTTCTTGTTTCTCCAAATTTGCTACTGTGTGTAGTTTAATACTGGTGCATTAAGGAGGTTACATCATGCAATCCATGGTGTAACTCTGTACATAACATTTAGAGGAACATTAAACTCAGGAGTTTCCACATGAGAGAGAACAGCACGAGCTTTCTTGCCTAACATCAGCAGAAATGCATTTGGGATTTAAGGCTGTCTTTTAACGCACAGGAAGGAGAAAAATTCCACCTTCAAATGCAAAATATATTCTTTCTAGCCATCAACACAGGTGCCTCAGAGAATGGTGTTCACCACCTAATCATCTCCCCGACTCACAGAGAAAACAGTGCCCAGAGTGAGGACAGAGAAAAATCTGCAGTAACCTTTGAAAAGACTCCTGCTGTCTTTTGCTTTGTAGATTTGCTGCTGCTCTGTAGTCATGTATAAGGGGACTAGTGCTGAATTAATCACGCATCTCATTGTATATGTGTGCAGGAATAGTCAATTCAGCCATCATTTTGTATGGAATACAAGAAATCTGTCTATTGGTATTTAGCCTGTTAGGTCTGGTTGTTTTTTCCCCAATACACTTGCTGTTGTTGCTTTAACCTGCTCCTATGCTGGGAAAAGCAAGAACTTCCGCAACAGAAACAAAAATACATTTGGCAGGATTCTATGCATGGTCTCATCTCCTGTAACACTTTAAACTGCATAATACATACTCAACCTGGCACCACAATAGAAACACAACAAAGGTGAGACAGGTGGGGGATGATGCAGATGGCAGCCTAGGAAGATAGGGAGGGGGCTGTGGAAGAAAATGGTATCAGATGGACAATGATGCAAAATTGTATTAATTTTAAGGAATATAAAGAGGCATGCCTAAAGCCATTTTCCCTGTGCGATCTCTACATCATTACAGGCTCAAATGGGAAAACAATCCCGAAATTCTGGGAGCCAGACACTGGGTGTTCAACGTGAAAAAATGAGAGCAATGAGGCTCCTTGACAAGACTCCCAGAGTTGCCTTTTGCTGTTCTTTCTCAGAGCCTTTCAGCAAGTGCAGAGAGTCATGACAAAAATCCTGGTTGAACAGCAGATACAAATTCCATGGGTGCCTTTTTATTGTGAAGGGCACTGCTAGAAGAGCTTGTTGGCAATAACAATTTCTTCTGTTGTGTATTCTGCCTATCTGGACTAATTCAGGGACTGACACAATGGGAAGTCTAAAAGGCAGGCTACCAAATACTGCAGAGAATGTGTTACAATGCTTTTAGTATCTGTCCTCTAGCCCAACATGCATGAAATGATGTGTAGTGTAAGATCGTTTAGGTTGCAAAGACAAGCACTTAAAATGTAAAAAAATTCATAATTCTGACCATAATCTTTATTGAATCTCCTTATGTGCACGCGCTGTGAGACAGCCTGCAATTAAGGATCACATGCTATATATTCATGAGACCTCTGCCTCCTTCAGGGAGTAGGCCAGGCAGCACACACTTAAGAAACAGAGCTTTGAGTGCCTATTTTCTCCTTGATGTTCAATGGCTGGCAGAAGGACTTTTATTCTGCATGATAAACCTGATTTCTGAAGATGAAATCAATAATTTCCTCATAAGTCTTTCTGTAATTCTCTCCTATTTATATCTTTAATAAGTACTAATGCCTTTATTTTCAGACAGCTTTGTGAAATAAAAGGCACTTAATCTTCAATTTACAAGGCCAAACGTATCCTCTAATTTTGACTGCACCAACCCGAAATGCTTTGAATCTTATTTTTCAGGACACATACATTACACATAGCATTTGTAATTCAAAAGTTATTTCTATTGGCTTCATTTGCTATAATGGATGCTCAGTATTTCTACAGACAGACCACAAATCACAAGTCAAGCTGTCAAATAGGAGGAGGGAACACAGAACTGCTGGCAGTCCTTGACAACCCACATTTTCTGATGTGAGCAGCATCACGCAGCACCTCTGAGAAGAAAGTCTTTCATCATCTTCAGGGCAGCACTCAGTTTCCTAAGTGGCCAGCTCTCCTTGCTTCCCCATGATGCAACCGCTTAGTACAAACACCCCTTTTTAACACAACCCAAGCAAGAACGCTGCCCTCCCCTGGTTATTCAAGTCTGATTGATGTGTAACTCCAGTCTTGCCTGTGCCCTGAATAAGTGAAAGATACTACAGAAAAACGGTGCATAACTCCATCACCAGAAATCTGCATCTGAGAACACACACCACTCCTTTATTTCTGCCACTTCTTAATCTTTATGCATAATTGTCCTCAGTCTTGCTCTCAGGCATGTCTGAATGCTTAGTAATGCTGTCACACCTGAAACATGAAGTGCCTGGGTGCTGTAACACCGGCCACCATTAGCAGTGTCATTGCTGGTACACAAACACAGAGGGACAAGCACTGCTGAGATACAGAACACCCCTTTGATGAGACAGTTAAAAAAAACAAAACCACCACCAACAAAAAACTTCCATAAAGGGATAACGAATCTGTACAGCAAGAACTTCTTGTTTCAAAAAATTGCATGGGACTTTAGCCTTACACTTCAGATAGTGGGATCAAATTACAGAGAGGAGAATATTTTGGGGCTTATTTGTAGAAGAGCGGAAAGCTCACCAGCAAGCCTGCTTAGGCTCACCCTTCCTGAACTCAAACATCTCCTCTCTTCCTGCGCTGTTGTACTGGCTTCATCTGGGACAGAGTTAATTTTTTTTCTATGGTTATTGTGTTTAAGATTTGGTATGAAAGGAATGTGAACAATATATAACACTTTGGTTCTTGCTAAGCAATGTTTATACTTTTCAAGGACTTTCCAGTTTCCCACTGAAGCTGGGAAGAAGCATAAACAGAACAACAGAACAGAAAATGGAAAATTCTGTGCCATCGATGTCATGCTCAGTATCTAAATAGGGGTTAGACGAGTTGGAGGGCAGGGATGCATGATCGGGATGGTGCCAATTCACCAGGTGGAGAGAGTGACTTGTGTGATTATTGTTGTTTTCCTTTCCTGATACTGTTCTATTAAACTGTTTTTATCTCAATCCCACAAGGGTGATATTTTTTTTTATACCTTTTTTTTTCCCCCTCTCCTTCATCTTCCCACCCTTATTGGGGCAGGGTGAACAGGCAGGCAGGGGAGGTTAAGTGAGCTGCTGCATGGTCCTCACTGCTGGCTGGGGTTAAACCACGACAGCCACGTAGCACAACAGACAGAGGATTTCCAGCGAGGGCACCCAGGGACCTGCAGAGCGGCTGCCAGAGCTGCTGCAGCACGCAAACATGGTGACAACGGGCAGGAGCATGTGAGGCAAGGCCACGCTTCACTTGCTGCAGTCGATATCAGCAGATGGGTTCAGCGGAGATCAGTGACGGACCTTAGTTCTGGCTGCCATGTCCATTCCCTGCCTCTGATTACACAGCATCATTAATACCAGTTAGTGCGGATCGTTACTGAAATGAGCACCAGTCTCCATAGCAACAGAGCCTGTAATTGTGCATGCGGAAACCCAGAATTTGGGTAAAATGCATCCTCACGCATGCTGCTGGATTTGACATCAGATGAGCAGGATGAGGATTGTGGGGTTTCTGAACTGCATTTCTGAAGGCGCCCTGTGTAATAAACACTTTGCTACATCAACACAGAGCTCCTACAAACCCTACTCATCAGCCTCCCTCACAGCAAACACTGCCATAGTACAAAGTACAAACACAGCGTGGAAGGGCTGTGGTCCAGAAGGTGGAGAGGGAACAGGCACTTGCAGGGCATTTCTGGCTCACTTGCTGATTTTCTCCTTTTATTCCGGCAAAACATCAAAATTCTGGGGAAATGCATAGCATTATACATTCTCTGTGATTTTACTAAGCATTCTGATAACTGTTTCTTACTTACATAGACATGTTTATCTACTAAAGTTATCTGACAGTAGATGTGTTATTATATTAATGCACACAGATAAAAATGGAAACTAAAGTTCCATGCATCTACCCTAATGTAGATTAATTTCTTTAGCACAAACATCCACTTCCTAGAACTCTTCCCCTCTCCTCCTCCCTACTCTTCACCAAGTAGGGTGAAAGTGGGTTTCCCCCTCTGTCCAACACCATCCAGAATGTTATGGTACTTGCTGTAAAATATATACACTATAATAAACTGTCCTTTCTTCTCTCCCTTTGCTTTGCCTCCTTTCTCATAAATAGCTTGAGCTTCCATGTAACTGTACGATATACATCATAAAACAAACAACATATTGGATAACAACACTGAACTTATTTTTTTTTTCCCTGTCAGAAGGCATACAAATCCTGGTAAACTTCTTGTGTAATATATGCTGATTTAAAATGTACTTGTGATCCGGATTATCTTGCCTTAAATATTACATAAATTATTTTGTTTCTTTGCCCACAGAAGGTTGTTTCTGTCTCTCTGTCCCTCTATATGCACACACAGACACATCAGTATTTATATATGTGACAAAAAACGTGCATATATATGAAAAAACTTGGATAAAATTCAGCATTCAAAGAACAATAGTACTGTAACACTGAGAATAGGCCACACTGCATTAACAGAACTCTGTGGTAATCCAGAGTAAGAGATAGAGAATCCTGATCAAGGATCAGGCAAAATGTTCATGTCCTAATTTGGTCAGCTACGTTATGGTATCATATGGGTCACTGATCAGCAGATGAAAACAAAAATAGCAGACAGAAAACAAAGAATATAACGATGCCTCTTGTCCAGCAGTGCACGCTGTTAAATACTTAATCTTAAGAATTTTGGCAGTTTTAATGATTTTCTGAAATAGCCTAGCTAGATAACTGCTGGAGCACATGCCTATGAATTTACTGAAATAAAATGAGTAATTGTTCTAGGTATGACAGTTTCTGTAGTCATCGCACTCCTCTGAATTGCCCACTTCACTTGGGCATGCTTCACTATTGCATGCACAGAGTATAAAGCTGCTTATGAATAAGCTCCACCAAGCTACAAAGAACTTATTTTTTTAAAAAATTAATTCTTTATTGCGGATTGGCAGTTTGTTAGGCATTACATCAAAATGCAAGTGTTGTCATTACTGTCCCAAAACCATGACAGCCTAAATTCAAGTCCTGAATTAAGATTTTAGATTCTCATAAATGACAATGATAATACAAGATTGATGTCAGATGACAAATCCATTATATTTAAAATATTAAGTCTTCTTTGGCATTGTTTTCCAGAATACATTTTCATCTTTTCTGAACACAGTAACTTACTGCTTTTAATCAACAGGTGGATAGCATTCTCTTATAATGATAACTTTCTACTCTTTGATCTGCATTTTAGAAATGTTTTGGCAACCTTCTTAGTTTGCCAACAACTTCTCGCCTAGTTAGTTAGACCACAAATGAGATTAGAACGTGTTAATTTTGGCTCCAACTTTTGCCGTTGTATGAATTAATTCAAAGGACATCAGCTTCCTAAGGTATCTTTCTTGAATTCAATGCTCAATGTGGGGTCGATGAGCTAGCAAAAGATTCCTTCACTGATGAAATCTGGGCTTTGCTTGCTCTTTGCTAGCTTTCACGACAGGACCTGCATTGATTGACACTGACAGTGTGCCCTGGGACTCTGTGATCTCTTTCTGCTTCTACTGAAGTAGCAGTATAAAAGCATAAAGAATATACAACAGTATAAAAGCTGTAGATACTAGCCATCTGGTCTATTGTAATATCTGATTATGTGTTTTCCTAGACATGTCATCTCAACTGGAACTGTAATAGGTGATGTATTATGTATTATCACCTATTACAATATCATCAAGTGATGCACTAAACATCATAGAAAAGCTAAACCCAGGGACTCCCTTTTGAATACATAGGCAAAGTTGAGTCCAGGGACAGGAAGAATTAGAGAACAGTGTTCATGGGGTAGCAGAATATGTGCTTGAGACCTGAAAGCACAGTGGTGCTAAATTTGTATAAATAAATATAACTAACAGATAAGAATTTTGAAAGGGACTATTGCAAGGGGATCAATTATCCCTTTATACGCAATAAGTGTAGAGGTCTCCAGACACCTATACACACTTAGAAAGAGACTCCAGGGTGAAAGAAAGGAGTAAGACGATCCCTCAGGCAGGTGAGATCTGGTGAGTAGTCCCCTGAGGGGCTAGCAGCTAAGGAAGCACTACACCACCCTCTGGAGAATTGCTGGGGAAGTTTTGCTCCCTTTGTGCTTTTTGAGCCGAAGGGTATAGGACAGTTCAGATTTTATGCAGAGGTTCCTGAATGCACTGGTGGTGATGATCTGTCAGAGAGATAAGTAAATAGCCTGCATGTCATCATACCAACATAACGCCTACAAATTACATGAAGTTTTCTTTGGACTGTGCTCTGCTTTGAGGCAAGAGGTCAACCAGATAATATCCAGAGGTCCCATCTCAGTTGTTTTTTTTTTTTATTCTAAGAAAATAAACCTAATTAACATATTATGGTGTAGAGTATTAATGAGGACTATTCTATGTGTATTTAACAGTTAAACGTATGCTGGCAATCTGCTAAATTAAACCCTCCCATTTTACACAGAAGAGTAGCTATCATTTACCATCAATACCTTCCTAGCCATTACAGAAAAGCTCATGAAAACATAGCAACGTCCTCATGTCTTTCAAAATTATACCATTTTTCTTACATGTCTCTGTTAAACAATCACTGACCAGAACTGGGGAGGGGGTAGCAAGCAATGGAGCAATGCAAAAACCTCTGAAGGTTTTATCAGGCTTAACCTGTCCCATTCCCTGTAGACAGTTGTGCTCAGCAGGGAGCTCGCTACCCTCACGTCATAGACCCAGTGAAAACTGAAATACCCAATTCTTTAAAACTTCAGAGGGATAAAGATCCATCAAAGAGTGCCATCTTGAAAGAGGCTCAAGAACAAGACAGTTGGTGTACAGAGCTGTCATCAAGTACAACAATAGATAAGTCAGCTTACTTCTAATTGAGCCAGCACTCAATCCAGAGGAAAATGAGTTCTTACAGCTTTACCAGCTCTATTAAACTATATTTCTACAGAAGCCTGCTGTGACAAGATTCTTAACATGCATTAGTAAATTATAATTAGGGATTTCTTATCCCTTTTACATGCTTATGAATCAAAATCCGACTAAGTCAAAGAAAGGCTTCCATTGACTTAGAAGGCTTTGGAGAATCTCCCCATAATTTTCACCAATACGAACAGGAACTGTGTTTGCAAAGGAAAAATCAAAAGTTGATGTTTTACCAAAGAGAAAAAATCCTGAATTTTCCTTTAGAAGGGCTTTCACAGTGCCACACGTGAGCATACAAACAACTCATAACAATGCAAACTTACAGCTGCAGACGGGTGTATACTGTTATTTCTACCACGGAACTTCCCTGAAGAATTCTTCTGAGATGAAGAAAAGGGTTGTCCAAATGCAGAACAAAATGTTTCTGCTTAAGCAAAGACATTATGTAAATCCACATGAGGACACAAGCAATGCCTGTGGGAAAGTCTCAGTGAACGCTGGTCTGTGTACCACAAGAGCATGTGGGAGACACAGCTCAGTCTACACAGCAAGATGCTAAAAGATATCTCTATCTCACAGTCACTAATGACACAGGAGCTCATACACACGAATGGAAGCCAACCCCAAAGCAGCTAGGCCAAGTACTGACCGTGCACAGCCTTATTCCTCACCTGGTATAAAGAATCTGCCCACAATAGTTGGCTTATGGTGAACGTATCTTAACGCCCATACTCACTGCCTAAACCTATTTAGCTTAAACATTCATGCAAGTACACTTACCTGCACTTCTGCAACCTCGGTGTTTGCATCTTGTGGCTTAATTCTTCAGTACAAAAAGAGCAAGATTTAAAGTAGTCTTGCAAATTAAATTAAATTAATCATTTTTACCATGACAACAATTTTTGCTAACTGCAACAGACTACATGACCCAGCATTCTGACAGCTAATTAGGCTCTAGCAACAGTATCCATGCTCTGTTTCTCTGTGATTTCTATGCATTTCTACATTGTGACTCTATGCAAGTCATTTTAGTTTTGTCTAATAAAGCCAGGAATACAATGAAGTTTCATACACATAATTTTGAGAACAATTAACAGAATTAAAAATTAAATGTATGCATCTTCAAGCTACATGCATTCTTCTTAGCGTATACTTTTCAGAAGGACCACCCAGAGCCCTATAACACTTTAAAAAACGTTATTGTTCTAGACATACTCTTTGTAAGTATAAAAGTAGTCCACATGAATTATCTATTCATCTAGGACAGATTTACTATTCATTTTACGAAGCTGAGTTATGCAGGGGTTTGGCCAAATTACGTTGAGGGAGAACTTAGCAAGTCAGCATTACATTACTAATTGCCAAGATATTTAAGATATCAAGCACAGCAAAAGAGTCAGTCGCTCAGTGCTGCACTGTCTGCACCCCCATCTGCAAAGGATAAATGAAAATCTGTCTGTTTTCAATCCAGGTGGCCAATCCAGGACAAGTGAAACCAATTAATGTGCCAAGACATCCTGAGATATAACTCAAAATCCAGCTATTTTTTCTATTTATCATTAAATTAAGATCTTTACACATATACAGCATTTCAAATTCTTGACTATCATTACTAATGTAGCTCTATTTTAGCATCATTTTAAAAGAAAACTTTTTGCATTTGGCCTCCAGTTTGTATTTCCACAGGTTAATGTGTTTACAGCTGCCAAGAAAGGCATCCCCTCCTGCCTTTGCCAACTCAAGATGTTTCCCTGCAGTACATTCCCAAATACGTTCCATGGTTTGGTTTTGAATAGGTCCAGCAAGAACACAGAAAGAGGTAGCAGCACAGAGCAGCAAAAAGTAAAAAAGCAGCTTAAAACTACTTGCAGGGGGGAGGATTGTGAGACAAACAGGGTGATTAACTGCTTGGCCCCCAGCCAGTCTTCTGCACTCGCAAAAGAGCTGTAAAACTCAGGATTACAAGTAACCTGAATTGTCTTGTTCAACTCTTCACCGCTGGTAGGAAAGGTCTCCTGGAGCAACACCCATTACCCAGGGGGAAAGCATCACCCACTGACAGCTTCTTCAAGCCCTTCAGCTTTCATCTGTAGCCTGCTGCCTGAGCCCTTAGTTGAAAAATTCCCGTTACACCGTGACACTGGACCAGATCACATCTCAAAGTGGCAGAAATGCAGAATACCACCATGCTCTTTGGGGTGGTACCTCTGATGAGCTACGCTTTGCTGTCCCAGATTTCAGATGAAGGCTACATGTACATTAAAGGATTTAGTTTTCTCCCAGAAAAGAAGCAGCTTTAAACTACAACATAAAACACAAGATGTGACAACAGACTTCACTTAGATGCCTGGACCACTCCTCTAGGAAGGATGCACATAATAGATGAAATAGCAGCAATCAGTGGATAATCTGCTATGCTTTTATATACAGTTATACAATTTAACTTTCTTACATCACACACAAAATAGAACGCCATACCCCGTGCCGCACGGTCCCAGACAGTGTATGTGCAGAGGGGGGAGCCCACTGCAGGATTAATTTGCAACCACTGAACTGTTTTCCCTTCTTTCTTTTTCCCCGCTAAAATTACAGTAAGAAAGAATTACATTCACAGCTTTTTTAAAATTAGCAGTGAAGCTATTCAAAGGTGAAGGTGCATCTTTAGGTAGCTACAACGTAGTAGTGCCTTTTTAAATAGTATAGTCTGAGCTGCTGTAACTGGCATTAAATATATACTTATTTTTTTTTAAATTCCACTGCACCAGGCATTCACAAAAGGTCAGCCCACCTGACATGGATCTGTCTGGGAACTCAAAGAAACTGTACTGATTAGAGCTTGATGTGGACCTGTCCTTTGAAGTGGCCCTAAAGTAGAAGGAAGATGGTAATTCAGACAGTTTCTTTCTATAAAATTCCATTCCTCTGTCAGACACATTTGGTCATTTACAAAACAACAGGAGACATATCACCTTAGCACTTTTCTTCCATCCAAGGGCAGTAACATCAGCAATCCAAAATTTGGTCATGCTGTTCTAGAAGGCTGAATAGTTTTATTTGAAAGACTGAGCTGATTACTATAATCCCCCCACAGTGTTCCTCATGTGGCAAAATTTCAAGAGGCTGGAACTGGTGACAGAGTGACAATAGGCTTAGGGACAAAGTCTCTTTATAGTGATAAACTGGGTGTGCTCAGCACCAGCAGCTGTAACTGATGTTTATTTCTCTTGTCTATATTTGTCTTACATTCAGATAGTATAAATATCAGTGGCAGTCAAATAGATTGCTAATCAAGCTATAGAAAACCTAGTCACTATTCAAAAGCATCAAAATATAGCAAAGGTTGAATTTTGCCTTAATAAAACTTGAAAATTTGCAATCTGGTCATCTGACCTACGTGCATCAGTGGTTTGTACCAAAGTCCTAGAACTAAGAAAAAACCTCCCAGAAGCAGCATTATGGCTAAATTCAGAAATTATCCATGTCAGCTGTCAGGCTGCTACACATGATGCCTTCCTGTAGTATTACTCAGGTGCCTACATACCGGCATTTAGTCCTGGGAAAGGTACCCCACGTCCCTGGAGAAGGGTCTCCTCCAGAAGAGCTGATTAAATGCAAATGTTATCTCAGTTTTTAAGTAATAGGAGTACTGGAAAACAAAGAATAGACTTCCACACCAAGTTCAGATAAAAGCAGAGAAGGAAAAGTTCCTGAGCAGTCAGTCATAATTTTGACACACAAAAAATATTTAAAAAAAAACCCCTATAAAACAGCCAACTTGCAAGGATTTTGAATAAGGCTCTGTTGACCTACCTATGAAGCATTTTTACCTTTTGAAGTCTCAAGTACATGGTGACTGTCACACTTCTGCAAGACCTGCTCTATCTTATTGTCCCCTTGGCCCCCCAGGCAGCTGCAAAGCTGGCTTAATGACACCTGCATGGCTCAGCAGAACTGGGACTGGCAAACACCTTCCTGCTGACTGAATCTCAGGAAAAATTGGATAACCTTTGCAAATTATTCCCAAGGACTTCAATAACAATGAGCAGCCCTGACATAAGGGGAATAATGATCATAAGGAGCAGCGAACGTGAATTTGTTAAGCACTAATAATATAAAACAAATTACAACTTTTGGTGCAGTTTTGTTTTAATAAGGCCTTTCAAATGGACCTTTATAAGCAAGGTGCTGTAGAACAGATAGAGATGAAATTACAAAAATAAGGCTGCTTCCCAGTAGAATAGAGAAAGCCATTCTTTGATATATATCTCTGACCCATGTATGCTGGAGACAAAATACCAGATTGAAAAAACCTTTCATTAGCTATGTACACAGCTCTTACACGTGCAGATTCTGAACCTTTGGAGATTAAGTCAAAGCTTTTTATGGCATATGAAAAATACAGGGCTGTACCATTCCTCCAAAATATTTGAAAGGTAATAAATCCTGTATCAGCTACAGAAAGTCCTGTTTCTCTAGTAACACCGATGTCCAAAATACCAGTTAAGTACAGAAGAGGTAAAATAACTGTGCATCTTTAGTGGATTAACCTGCTCAGAAAAACTATGCTATTTCGAACAAATCTGCTAGCTTAAAAATATTTCAAAAGGAAAGTTCTTGTTCCCAGGAAACAGTGCCCAACTCTGGCTTCACAACAGAGTAAACAAAAGGGATAAGATTAATAAATCCACCAGAGATGCAATTGTTGCACAGTGTAAAGATTTCCTAAGGGACATGACCCACAGCTGAGCATTTTTCCGGGCAAAAACAACAGTCCACAAACTGCGCCACTGTTGAAGAAAGAATATTTCATAACAGTTGGAATTACTCAGCAGCAGCAATGGAAGCTCAGCAAGCATGTCTGGTACCATGAGCTTACTTAGAATATGATTTTAATAATCTTGCACAGAGATCCTCCATGTAATTTATGAGCACACATTCAAGGCTGACTAGGGTTGGTCTCAGAAACCATGGGGAAAGCCTGAGTAAAGACTCTAAGTCTGCAGAAATTTCAGCAGCTTGGAAGGTAAGACTTAGGTGGGGAGCTCCATCAGTTAGATGAGGAGAGGATGGAATCAGATTTGCCCTGTTCATCATACTGCCAAAAACCTGAATACACAGGCGATTTCTCAAGAGTTTCTACATTTTAGCTAGTTTAAACATCAAAAGGCAGAATTGGGCAAGATTAAATTTAAAAGCTCCTTTAAAACAAACACACATCAATCAATAATCCTACCAATCTCGGGGAGTTTCTCTGGTTTTCTGCCAGTACAGATGATACAAAATATGGCTCTATGCTGACACTCTTCCCCATGATACACATTTCATACATTCTTCTGCTCTAATTGTAGTGTTTATACAGTCATCTATTAATTTTATTAGCTGATATTCTCAACACAAATACAGAACATACATATCTTCTTACTCCATTTGTCTCTTCAAAAGCATTGCCTAGTTTTACATAAAAAGCCTTCCTCTGAAAATAATCAGAGGAAAACATTCCAAGCCTGCTACAGATATGCTAATCCAGTGTATGCCTTAGTTATGAAGATCTGCCTTTGATTTGGGACACTTGTTTAAAGAAAATTAACATACAAAGAGAAATTATCATAGATAAAACAGGATGAAATTAATTTTAACATTTTTGTCGTCTTTTTTTCCCCCCTCTGTTAGTTCCAGTCAGAATACTAAAAGTTCCATGTTGCATGGATTGCTAAATGGAGACTGGTGTCTTTCATACACCAACTATCATTTTCTGTCAGGTGAATTTTGGTACCGTGTAGAGCTATTTCTGTTCTGCAGCACAAAAACTGACAATCACTTTGTTACCACACTCTGGTTCCTTTGTCACGCAGAGGTTGTAATAAAGTCAGTTCATTAGTTTGCAGCGGGTTTAAAATGCCTAGTGATAAACCTGAAAAATGAGGTTTAATGCTTGTGTCACATTACACAAAACTATTTGTTTCTTGCCAACCCAGGACAGAATTCTGTTCATATTATTAAAATGTTTTGCAATTTATCTCAGTAAGCCACGTAGCTGATATTATTAATGTTTAATGCAAAAATTGCAGCAGAGAGAGATACACTTCTTTAAAAGCTAATAATGCCCCAGGCAGTGGGCAGGACCCCCACAGACCCAGCATCTCCCATGAAGCAGCTCTCGGAACTGCGGGAAAGAACCAGCTGCGGCAGAATCTGAAGGAGAGAGGACTGAAAGGCTTGATGGCCCAGTGTGGGCAAGAGCACTGTTTATTTGATGTTTTGCCAATATTCATGTTAAGGAATCCAAACAACCCAACAAAGAAACAAGCTCTCCCCATGGGCTCGTCCCTGCCCTGGCGTGGCAGAGCTCCTTCTGGCCAGGGCATGCACCAGCTGCCCTAACAGAAGGTGAGCATCTTCAGCTCCAACCAAATTCAATAAAATCTGTGCAAATAGGAGTTTGTGGCTAGTACTTGAATTCATTTGCATGCTATATTGCCACCAGCTTGTAAGTTCACAGTAGAGTTATACGCTAAGGTATACATTTCACACATCCAGTCATAGACAACAGCTTCTTTTACGGGCTATTTACTTGTAATTTCTTGAACAACAGAAATTTTCTATAAATATTTTGCTAAAATATTTACTGCTCAGAATCACAAGGTGGTTTGCTTTTAAGAATCACTACATTCTAGCTTTAATTGGTAGTATTTCTGCAGTAAACGACTGTAACTATTTTAACCTTTTAAAGATAGAATTTGAGAAAAATCTAAGCCCACACTTTCAAAACAGCGTGAAGAATGTTTTAAGCAGTGCTAAACTGTGCAAGAGCACTGAGGCCAGGACTGACATCTGGCAGCCATAGGACCTATGTGTGCTCCACAGCTGGAGCAGATGGAGTATCCCGTCTGGACACTGTTGCAGTGAAAGCGAGGCATGGATTTAAGAACATGCAGATAAGACTGAATACGTACAAAAATCTTCTGCTACAAAATCATACTTTAAACAATGGTATATCATTAAGGGAGGGAGAAACGGTAACCTAAGATCCAAACTAAGGTGCAACATCCAGACTTATTCTTCAGCCCTGCCACTACCAACCCCCAGGGGATCTTGGTGCCTTTCAAACAGTTTGCACCTGAGAAAGGTGTGAGATGTAGAATCCAGTAAAAAGTAGCTTATGTTAGTACACTCTTATAACTGTCTCTCCATTGCACTACTTGACAAATTATTTTCCACCCCTTCAAAAATTATGGCTCCATAGACTTAATGTTCAGAGGTGCTGAACACACTGTGAGCAGGAATCCACATAAATCTCAAAGAGCCAAAATAATCTCAACAGCCACATGGGCAGAATTATATAGAGTTGTATAAGAACTAAATACCCTTCTGTACTGGGACTAAGACTTAGATCACCATATAAGCCTGCTTACTGTTCTTGTTCATAATTATGAATCCTTCATATGCAGACAAGAATCTTCTATAAGATCACAGCTCTTCTCAGAAGTGTTCTACAACTCTCACTCAAACCAGTTCTCCTAAATGATTACTCGCCATTCATCTTAACTACCTCTTCAAAAGGCAATTAATAATGTTTTCCCTTGGAGATGCACCCTCTCATGTGGTGTTTTTCGGTACTGCCAAGAAAGGAGGTTTTGAATTTTCAAGCTCATCGATGCCCGTTCTGACCACATGGCAGCTCTTTTCTGCTATTTTTTCCCTGCTGCATTTAATGCTCTCATTTGTCATATGTAGCATGCCATCTCCACTAAACACACGTTTTAGGAAAACTGTTAATTATTTCTCAGCATTTCTTGGTCTTCCTTATTTTCAACTTTCATTACAGCTGTCCAAAGTCATTCTTTCCGCTTCTTGTCTGCAAATAACAACCAAAATCAGCATGTTCATACCTCACTATAAAAGCCATTATCAAAGACCAAATTTATGCACAAGATACACTTTAGAAACAGCACTACTCATGCTAAAAGGACCAAAGGGAATTAAAAGATTGGAACTCAGGACTTAAGAAAAACATCAGTGAGATAATATCCTTTAAAATAGGTGTGATTAGCAGGTTACCCTTACTTAATATTCTCAGCATCTTCAACAATACGTTTCTGAGATGAAATACACACAGAAACACATATTGATTGTGCTACCTGGGAATATTTATGTAAATGTAGCTAAACTGACACAAATCCTTCCAAAAACTCTCTTAGGGCTTTTAAATATTAATTGCCTTTTTTTTTTTCTTCCATTCAAACCATGAGAATTAAGTACATACAGGGTTTCAAATTAATACACAAATGCAAATACAGAGTAGACGATAAGAAGCTGAGAAGTCATGCTTAAGTGAATCTGAACAATAACATCTCGGTAGCTAAAATATAGAAATATGGAAAACTAGTGATTCCAAGAGAGAATTAGACATATTTCAAACCACCTACTCATTAAATACCAGAGGAAATAAAATACTATGCTGTATTCCTCTTTTCTAAAGAGGCAGTCCAAACTAATTCAAATGCTATTTGCCCTGTTTGGCGCATGGCATTAAATAAAACACCACCTGACTTAATTAAGCACCAGTGAAATTATATCAGTCATTATGGAAGAGCTGAAACTCTAGACCTGCCTCAGACAGTCGCCTCTTCTCTGCAGAAAGAGGCAGGGATTTTGATAAACAGCAAGCCGTGTTAATTCTGAATACCAAGAGAAGCATAATATATAAGAGATGTCTGTTTCTCATTCTGGGCTCCCCAGTTCAAGGACAGGGAACTGCTGGAGAGGGTACAGCAAAGGGTTACAAGGATGATTAGGGGCCTAGAACACCTTTCTTACGAGGAAATCTGGAGAAGAGACAACTGATCAATGCCTATAAATACTTAAAGGATGGGTTTCAGGAGGATGGGGCCAGTCTTTTATCAGTGGCGTCCAGTGACAGGACAGGAGGCAATGGGCACAGACTTGAACATTGGAAATCCCATCTAAACATGAGGAGGAACTTCTCTACTTTGAGCCTGGCAGAGCAATGGAAGAGCCTGCCCAGGGAGGTGGTAGATTCTCCAACTCCAGAGACATCCAAAACTCGTCTGGACATATTCCTGTGCAACCTGCTCTAGGTGGATCTGCTCTGGCAGCAGGGTTGGACTAGAGGTCCCTACCAACCCTCACCATTCTGTGAACAACATAAAATTTCATGACCTGTATAGAAATACATACATCAACACATGGCATCAAATACACAGAACATAACAGAGATCTCACATGCATAAAGATCATCTCATAAAAGACGGGGGACAAGGCGAGGGAAGGGAACCTCTTCTATTAAAGACTGAAAAGGTGGGTGGTGGAGTTGCTGCTCATTCTTTGCAGCAGCAGGGCTGCCACCTGCTCTTCTGCCTGCTCTCAGGAAGCCCAGCACCTGCACAAGTAACAGTGCAACTGGCACAAGGAAAAAGCTAGAACAGATTCTGAACTAATTGCTTGGCTAGCAGCTGACTCAAGCAAGGCAAGTTTTAGGCATATTCTAAAAAAAAGAAAAAAAAAACAAAAACAAAACAAACAAAAAAAACAAAACCAAACAAACAAACAAACAAAAAAAAACCAAAAAAAAACCCGCAAGAGAGGACATGAAGAAAAAGGAGCGATAAATCATATTTTCACAGTTGTGTCTACAGAACAGTTTGATGCTGACACAACCTCATATTTTTTAGAAGCAAAATGCAATTGTCTTCCAAAAATTGTTCCTTTTTGGGTTTCAAATTATCTTCCTAAAAACCTTTCCATGATTTTTCTCTTCCGTGAGTCTCCATTTTATTTTGCTGAAATCATATTATGTGCCAACAATCCAATTGTGAAACCTCTGCAGTTAGTAAATTCCCAGAGGCTACAGAAACATTTCTTCATTTAGAACAGCTGAAGAAATATTTCTTTATTCAAGCAGACAGATACATTGAAGGCATTTAACAACCTAAGAAAAGAAATTTACTGAGCACTACAAGGAGTGACACATTGCATGGTTAGAGTGGACAAAGGTCTTCAAGCAATCATTGGAACCTAGTTTGTGGACAAACAACAAGATTTATGTCAACTTTAACAGATGCTGAATGAGATCAATATAAAAAAAGCATGTTTCTTTCACCTCTGTTCTGAAATGTTTCTTCAGACAAAATTAATTAAAATGGATTTTTAAAGTTTTGTTTGGCAACACCCATGAGTATTTTTTATTTTATATTTCTATATTATATTATTATGCTCTTTTTTATATAACCAACTATTTATATTTATAGTTTTATTGATGAGACCAAAAAATGGAAGAATTCTTTTTAAAAGAAACTTGAAAGAGGATAGGGATCACACTTCGACATTTCCTGCTAAGGTCTTAGAAGCTTTCTGAAACACACTGAAACACACACTCTCTCTGCTGCTCTGACAACAAAGACTGTAGAGTGAGTTTTGGCATACAAGCAACTGGCAGCTTCCTCTCCAGAGCAAGAATTTACTCATTTGGAAGTAAAGTTACTGGTAAACTAAGTCACTTGCCCATGAGAAGTTTTTCATTCCTTACAATCCCACTGGGTACTGCTGCCCCCAAATAATCCCTGACTTTCTTCGTAAAGGGTTTCTACATCTGGAATTTTCTTTGTAGTTCTTCTGCATCAGAACCTCACTCTGCAAACACAGCCCCTTTGTCCCCTCCACACTAATAACACTAACCTTCAGCATTGCCCTCTCAGAATCTTCCACAACAACTTCACTTATGACAAGAGACTTCATTTTAAGACAGACCATCAGCTCCTGTCATTACAGGAGTAATGTTGAGAGATGCGGATGATGTTATTAGATGTTTGTGCTAACGGAGAGTAGGACTTACAGGGTGGTGTGTTTTTTCAGTTCTGACATGTTTTCCTGTGATCAGTGTCCAGAATTTCAATCTCCTGTTGGCTCTGGTTAAGAGCCCAGTGGGAGAACTGAGGCTCACTGGGTTTAAGAACTGAGGTTTCTCTGGGTTCTCAGCCTTGCTCAAGCACTTGCCCCGAGGCTGCCCTGGGCAAACCACTGCAAAGCAATGGACCGCAGCATGAGGCAGTAATACCATTTTTATTCTATAAAGTACATTAGTTGCAATGATGAAAAATTCTATTTGAGAAAATGACTGTATGTTAATATCACCATTATTAGAATGGCAGCCCAATCTGCTCAGTCTGTTGAACCATGCATTACAGTTAATGCAAAACACACTCATTTCATTTGTGTGCCTCCAAATCACATTTCAGACAGAGAAAAAAAAAAGGCACCAAATAATTATGTGCTTTTCATACTGTTCCGATAAAGGGTTTTTATAAGTATATAATAGCTTAAAAGTTCCAGCATTTTCTCTC
This sequence comes from Thinocorus orbignyianus, assembly GCA_013400375.1. Taxonomy (NCBI): domain Eukaryota; kingdom Metazoa; phylum Chordata; class Aves; order Ciconiiformes; family Thinocoridae; genus Thinocorus; species Thinocorus orbignyianus. Next base: position 427,385 of record VXBW01007187.1, read on the forward strand.
TAATGATCCAGTCAAGCACTGAAACTGTCACACAAGAAACAGCTCCACCTTCTCTCCCCTTCCAGTTGCTCATTTCCAGCCCTTCCCACCCTGTCTCCTCAACAAAAATGAAGAGAGGAGCACAAGCCAGGATCAGTTTCTTACTCTCCTTCCCAGAAAGGACAAGCCATGACCAACTCAACGCTGGCAGCCCCATCTTATGCCATTTGTCCAACTGTGGCCTCTGTCTTGAAAGAGACACCAACCTCTAGCCTCCTTGATTGCAGAACTTGCTTCTACACAAGATTACAAATGCCACAAGTGTGTTATGGACCTTGGGGAATGGGAACTATCCCCATCTGAAGTGTTTGGTTTCCCTCTGTATAAACTAGGGCTTCTCTTTTGGGGAGAAATACACCTATTGACTAAGAATAGTTTTACAGAAAGTTCCAGCAAAAGGTTAACCATCTGTTCATACCTTCAGAAAATAATAGGAAATTAATCATCACATTAATGCTCCCAAGAAGATGGATGGGAGAACATAAACACAGATTCCAGTCCAAATGCCACTTACCCACGTGAATGACCCATTAACTCTTGTCTCTAGCATCAACACCCAACGCGTAAAACTTCACTAACTCACACTTGACTGATTTGTACCCATATCTTTGTCATTTCAATTACATCAATTAAAAAGGTGACTTTTATTCATTGTGTTTATCACTTCCATTTAGTTACTAGTTTCTAATTTAAATGCATCTTGTTTCCATTTGGATGAAGCTACACTGTGCAGAAGAGATTTCCAGCAGGATTTTTTTTGTTCATTCACTAAAAAAGTTGGGATACCGTTCACGTAAATGCCGTATAAACATAACCCAGACAGTATTATTTGCGTTCAGAGGTAGTAACTGCTTTATAACAATGGTTTCTAGGAAAGGTATGTTGTACATCACTATCCTAATTGCTGTCAAGTATATTTCAAATGGGCCACACTCCTGAGCTTACACTGCAAAGGAGCAATCTCACCTTTTAAAGTATACATTAGTGCATAATGAGTTCCTGGCAGCTGTTTTACAATTGAAAGCCATCGCCTGCTGCTTCTGTTGGTGATGTTGCTGTGAAAAAAGCAGTTATACTGACGACCAGGGGGGAGACAGATGCATGTACAAATAGACAGCATCAAACACAATTAACCATAAGCCCCCACACACTTATACCTCCAAACACAATCACAGAGATTGCAAGCTCTGCAAGTGCCAGGGCTTCCTTGGAAAATATCTTCTGCCCCATTAGAAGCAGTTAATGAAAAATCAATGCAACAGCAAAAGCTGTGCTTGCCTTTCAGGTGGGGAGCACAAGGTGCACACTTACACCTTTCCTCTCCACCTCTGAACTGCACCAAAGGAAATGTGTAAAACTCAACTTAATCTGTTTAACTTGCACACAAGTTAGTATTTCACACAAAATAGCCTATCAGTCTTTCCAATGGCTGGGCGGGAGACCAGGATCTCTAACCCGAGCAGTAAGTCTTTGTCGGGGTAGTGACCTTTAGAGAAGGCACAGAACTCATTTCCCATCTCTCTCTCACTTGTTTTTGGGAATGCTGGAGTCATGACTCTGTCTTGAACGTGAGCAAAGCAGTTACAGCGCAAATGGAAAATGCCAGCTCATAAAGCGCCTTTCTTCAGTGTTTCAAAGCTAATGAGCATGAATCATAGACTGATTGGGGAAATCTGCACCCATTCTAGCTCTTCTGTTTTCTGATATTCCCCACGCTCTGCTCCGTCGCATAGGTACACAGCAACAGGAGCCCAAACCCACAGCTTATGGGAGCTGGCAGAGCCCCCGTCAGCTGTCACAACTCTGTGCCGACATCCAGCAGCAACAACAGCCCGCTGTGTGTGGTTGCCATGCACCAGGAAAAAAACATGCACAAACAGGCCGAGATAGAGCATCACAACACATCTCCAAATACACACATACACAACCCACAGCCTGCTTCTCCCGATGTTTGTGCCTATTCATTCCTTTTTTGATTGGATCATGGCCATGGATCTACCAGGACGGTCAGATTAGCTTTCTAATGGTTTGCGTGATGAATAACCGCCACTGTTTCTTGACATTTATATGTTGACATCTGCCCTCTGATACTGAAAGCTGCCAGATGTATTAGATATTTAAAATGTTTAAAAAAAAAAATAGAAAAAAGCGAAAAAGAGGGACAAGCAGCAGAGTCTTTTTGTCACAGGAAAGCAGCACAATTTTTAATACGGTAAGAGACAAACATGGTTCAGAACAATATCTTCTACAGAAGGGTGTAAATGATTTATAAAATTCACCAGTTCACACTTTCATTTATGTATTTCAAAACACTCGCTGATGTTCTTCACTGCCTCAATTATTTTGACACAAACTTTAGACACCACATTATAAAGAAAGCCTAGTAGTGAAACAATTAGCAGATTTAATTGATCATGAAGCCAAATTGTTGGAGGAATCTGTGCATTCCTTGTGCCAAGTTAAATCCACACACTGTGTCTGCTCAGATCCATAATACAAACACATGCCACCCAAGACTGGATGAAACAAACAAAAACAACCAATCGCTTCTTAAATACTTAGCCTGTGGCAGAAACATATATGCTGTTTAAAATGGAAAATAATTTCAAACTGCAATTACTGCTATTTACCATTTCCTTCGGAGCAAATCCTATTCTCCAGAGAGCACTTCATTCATGGACTAAATTTTTCACGCGTGAGCTAAACAGAGAGAATATAAGTAGATTACAAACTGTTTGCCTGCATGTAACCAACTCAACCTCAGGCAAGCTGAAGGCAGTCACAGAAAAGATGAGATAATACAGGTAGGCATCTACCTTTACTCCCTAAATTGCTGTATGTTCAAGGAGTATTTTTATTTCAAGAAGGTTTGGGGAAGATTAATCAGTGTCCGCGTGTTTGACTTACGATTCCTCTAAGATAGACTGCCTTTTTGTTTAAAGGGCAAAGATGCAATACTTCATTTCCATCCTCCAAAATCACACTTAAAAGAGAAAGATCAATTTGAAAATTAATTACGTGTATTTTCAACTACGACTTGTTTATGAAAAAGTGACCTGACGCAATTCACTGCCTCTCTCATGCAATTTTAGAAACTACTCTGAGGGAGCCTTAAACACTGCCCCATCTCTACCTACTTTTTTTTATTAAAAACAAAAAAAAAAATCCCACCTCTATTTAGTGTCAAGAGTACAATAAAAATCAAGTGGAAATAAATAAGAAAATTCAAAATTACTAGGATCACAGGGAATGAATTTCTACTGAAAATGAAGTATGGAAATACTTAATCATTCCTACACAGTGTAGGAATAATAACAGTAAGTTCAAACTTTCAGCTCAGCAATTTCTGTCACCAAGACAAAAGCAACCCACTTAAGAAGCTAGGAAAAATTTTTGAAATAATTAATTCCTGCAACTAAATTAGGATGTAAGAGCCCCTAGCCATCTTATTATTTTCTTGGCCTCCCTCTCTGTTCTTTGCATTTCAGAGCTCCAGGGCTCCCAGCATCTAGCCTAAATATCTACGTGCTGTATATGTCAGTCTCAATTTGTAGCCTGGAAAAAAACTTTCCTAGCCTGAAATGCCATCTGAAGCATCACCCCAGCATGCCCAGCAGAGGCAGGGACACAAAGCATGGCATCTCTGACAGGGACAGGCAGGTAAGACGGGTAGAAAAACACGAGGGGCTGTCAATCCCCCCCCAGGGCAACTGAACAGCCAGACTTGTCATACCCATCTTCACAAGGTTCCTCCAGATATTCTTCCATAAACAGCAGGAGGGGAGGCAGAGAGAGAAAGCACGTGGCTGCCTCCAGCATGGACCTCAATGTCCCCAGGGAGCTGAGACAGGTGGCTTGAAGCTGCTTTCTGAAACCCCAGCTCAGGCCATGTCACCGCTGGCCTGCAGGAATGTGTGACGAGGCAGTGAGATGGGCAAATGCAATATAATATGCACAATACTCAACAGCCCAGGGCATCCTGCAGGGAGAAAGGGAAGCTGGCTGGGGAGAAAAAGACTCGCTTCTCTGACTCAATTGGTGTTTGGCAAACAGTGGTGAAAATGAGCAAAAGCTGCGAATGATAAATCGGGAGCCCAGACCGTGTGGCAGGCAGATACAGGCTCAACACATCACACAGTTCTGTATAAAATTCACCACTCTTGCCCAGATGATTTCCTCCTTGCTATCTTCACAGTATTTAATCTGTGAAATGTAGCCCTTGCACAAATCTGCTAATACACTAAGATAATTCCATCTCTTTGTAGATTACTATTACTGTATTAAAAACCCCAAACATTTTAAAAAGCAATATATATATTATTAACTTTAAAGCCCACAATGAATAAACTTAACCTTACAAGTAGTTGTGTCAACTGTAAGAATCATTCATTGCTTATTCCATCAATACAACAGAACACAATAATGCTTGTAGTGATCCTATTACACTAGAACATAAAGACCTAGGAAAGCCAGGCTAAGCCATGTGGCTGCTAACACGTGCTCTTGCACACTTTACAATGCTAGGAAAACAACCTCAACACCACCACAAAAATGATGCAGAGTCCAGATGTTCAGTTATATTGCTCATCACTGGTTTCCCTGTCTCATTGCTGTAAGTACATGGAAATCACCCCTCCAGTTTCACCCACCGTGGGGCTGCCACGATGAAAGCAGTGATGCAGTCACCAAAAGCGATGGCTGCTCGGTGGCAACTAGTGACATAGAGGTACAGTGCTTTATCTCATAGTAGGATAAATACATGTAATTTTTGGTTTGTTATCATTACACACAGCAATTAGAGATAGGGGACAGGCAAGGAAGGAGAGAAGGAAAAAACACATCAAAGTATTTGTAGCTATGATGGCAGTTTTATACCTGGCACAAAATGTGCTGGAAGCCTTGTGACAGGAAGAAAAGGCAAAGGGAACAAGAAAAACCTGATCCAAATAATGCAAGAATGTCAGTGGAGTTGCATCAGATTTATGGCAGGGCAAACTATGTTGAAAGGCAGTACAGACATTTAGGAATATGTCCAGTTTGATCCTTAACAGTCTCTTCGCAAACCTGTCTCTCACCTCCATGATCTAAAAATAAGCCTGTCTCTTTCTTCATCTATTTGCTTCTTTCCAGAGCAAATTCTAGTGCCATTTCACTGCTTGTTTGCTTTCAGGTAAATCAGATTAATTCAACTGAAAACAAGGCAATTCCAGTTCAGCTAAAAAAAGACTAAAACCTGCCAGAGTCACAGAAGATATATTACTAGTAAAAATAACAATACTAAACACCAATGAGCTGGGTTAACTTACAACTAGCACTTCAGCTTTGCAACAAAGCCTTTTAGATATCCTAAGTCCTGAAAGAAAAAAACTGGTTTTTTCCTCATTAGCTCTTTCTGCCTGTTCAGTTTACTATATGTTGTCTGAAGGAGAATCTTCTTTCTTTTGAAACGAGAGGACGTGATCTCTTTTAGAGGAGGAGGCATACCATACTCAGGCTTCATTTCAGTTGGATCATCAAACTTCACAGCTATTTGTCTGTCACCAGTAATAACAGGATAGTGAGGGAAATACTAGCAACTTGAGAAGGCTAAGGGACTTCGCAAGTGTGAAATCAAGGCAATTTAGAGGGAACACCACCCATCAGATTGGAACTGCTGTCATACAGGCTCCCGCACTGATTTTTAGGGAGAAATGGATGGCAAATTGTCTTTTCTGATGGCATTCAATTTTCCACTAAATTTGGTAGTTGGAAGAGTGAAACAACTAGTAAACAAACATTTTTAGAAGACTTAAATAGCCACATTTACAGTTAAACTGTTGTGAGATATTATCACCATAAATGACAGGTGAAAACACCAGAACCCAAGAGAGAGAGGGACTTCCTTCAGTTGAGTCCAGTCTGGTGATACGTTAGAGAAAATCACATCTCATTCATAATCAAGTTTCACTTGGTTCTTTACCCAATTAAACCTATTAGAAGGCTACTGAAGAGCCTTATTTCCTTTTCCCCTCAAATAGCCTTTTGCTTTGGCACACTAAAGCCAACCTCTTCTAGGTTTTACGTAAGACAGGCTCTCTTCTAGCAATCCCTCTCCTCTTGCTTTGCATACAGTTGGACTCTTGTTCTTCAACACAGGTGATCAAAATTGCACTTGTATTCCAAATGGGTTTCAATTACCTTTAGCATGGAATGAATAGCCTTGAGTAATCAAAGTTAATTAAAAACACTAGCATGTACACTGTAATGATTCCATTAGCAAGCATACAACTTCCACTGGAAGTACCTCACCTAATACATCCAATTTCTTTTTTTTTTTTTCTCCCTTAGATTCATTTAAAATAGGAGATGGTGTTTAGGTCAGGAAGCCTCACTTATTTTCCTTTAAATCAGCATTACAGCTTCCTCCAAGTCTTTTATAGTATGAGCCTGACTCCAAGCTTTTAATTTCTTTTAAAAAAGTGAGCAATACAAGTGACAAGCAGAATTCTGTAATAAACTAGGATGGATTATTTTTTGCATTGTTCCATCAATGCTTTATAATCAGTGGAGTAAGAACCTATGGTTTCTGGAAATCCCTTGGCCATTAGTGCTTTTTGTACCAGAAATAAGACTATGCTTCATTTTCTACACGATGACCAATAGTAGCTGTTTTTCATCTGAAACACTATATAATGAAGAAAACATCCATGAGAAGAATTATAGGAATTTAGTATTTGGACATCTCACAATGCACTTGGAAAAATACAGAAGGCAGCCTCAAAAAACTAATGTATTATAAATTCATGTTCACTTGCTGTCCTTCAACACAAATGGTAAATCAGCTAGCAAGATGATAGGAACAATGCACACCAAGCATCCTATGCTGGATGAACACTGAAACACTTCTTTTCCTCAGGAACACAAATTTCATTATTTCTCCATCATCTTGGGAAAATGAAGTACCACAGGAAAACTGGACACAATCCTACCACTGGATTCACAAATCTATTAAGGCAGTCCACTGACTCAGTGGAATGCACAAGGCCACAAAATTAACCATAAAGAATTAAATTTGGGGTTGGGTGGGTAATCATTTTATGAATTTTTCATAAAATGGTGGTTTTACCATCCTGTGTTAGGGTGAAACTGAAGCCTCTTTATTTTGAAGCAGGTGTGCATAAAAAAAATCTGGGGTGCTGTTAAAAATTAGAAAAAACCCTACATCGTTTCCTAGCTAGGACACCCTCTTGGAATATAGAAGATCCATCTGACTGCTGTATCCAAGATACATTTTCTTCTATCTCTCCCAATACATAGATCAAACTCATCTGGCTCAATTAATATTTAATTATCCACACAAAAGGGATCAACTTCCACAGAACAGATAGAGGGCATGTTGGATGGCGCAATGCAGCTTCATTCAGCAAAAGTAGTTCAGGACCTGAAAAGAGGCTGCATTACTTTTGATTTTGCAGCTCTTGCACATGGCACTTTCATCTTTGTTCCCAAAAGAAATTGCGCCTACTTAGTCAAAATGCAGAGGAACTCAACCTGGAATTCCTGTACTCTTGGCTATTCCAGGGTGTCTTTTTCTCATAACCCCCCCCCAAACCTATTTTAAGAAAATTACTTTTAGAATTTAAAAGGGAATATTAAAGCCTGGAGCTGTATTTGTTCATGAAGTCACTAAGGGTAAAGCTTCTGGAGACCTAACCCAGTATCAGACCTGAGGTAGCAACATGTATTGCATCCAAACTACAGAACTGAGAATTTTTTTACTTATATTTGTCAATTGAAAATGCCCAATTAATATTTTCTAGTTGTAAAAGATAACTTTAAAATGATACTCCAACATTTATTGCGGTTTTGAAAAATGAAGGTGCATCAGCTGTTGGAAGACTCTGAAGACGGAGGCTCAATATAAGAGATACTTTCTAAGCATTCATTCATTTGGCAGCAGTGGCATACACTTGTGCTTCAACCTTGATAGATTCTGGGATGCTTTACTTAAACAATGGCAAAACAAGAAGCCACATATACAGGGATAGAAGAGAAGGAAACACCCACTTTGATTCTTTAGATCTTCAAAACCTCTCCTCTAGTACGATATTCTTCCCAGGTTATCTAACAGTCAAATAAGAACACTGGGTATGTACTTGATCATTTGGCTTTTGCTTCCTTGCATAGTTTTACATACCCACACAAAAAAACCTTTCAAATCCAGAGGTAAGATGAAGCAGATATTCCCTCTGCTGCTTAGTTGTGCTTGAATGTAGGGCCAACATGCTGTATAAAAACCCTCACTGTGTGGAGATCCAGGCAATATTCCAAGCACAATGGGGTGGGGTGAGGATGGTTTTGTTCAATTTCTTGCTTAGGCTGGATTATCTCATGCCCTTATGGTTAAACATACAGAATATTCCCTCTGTGACAAAATGAGACCTAACAGTGTCACCTACTGCAAAACAGCTTTTCTTCACCAGGTCAAAACCCTGGCAGAAATCCCTGAATAAGTGTTTGTTTGCAGCTTTATACATTATTTCCATTTGCAGCAATTCGTCTTGCTCATCAGTCATACATCACCTATACAACATTAGCTAAAATGCAAATTCTATGCAAAATGAGAGATGGAAGAATTCATCACTGAATATACTTTGTATGGATTAAATTCTTCCTCATATTGGAGTAATTCCTCACCCGGTGAGTAGTCCCACACATTTCAGTGGGGTAACTCATGTTATACCCACCTTTATATCTTCAAGATTAAAGAAGGGCGGGGGATAACTGTAAACCAGTTTATGTCATAATTATGCAGACCCACTGACGTCTTTCCTCTTTTACAGGAGAGAGAAAACCCAAACAGTAATAAATATTTGCCTACAATTAAAGCCATTATAAAGAAATTACCTACAGCACATGGCTGAGACATCGGGTACACTGTATCTTGCAAATTAACCATTTATGAAAGAGAGCCTAGACACACAGTGAAAGTGCCCTGGAAACTGGGTGTGGTTGGACAATTCCCATTTTTACCTATTTATTTTCATTAATATCACTGAATTACCACAGATGCTACAAAAGCCAGCAACATATCTCCCTAGGATCATTTACAACTGAATCTAAGAAACATCTCTGGAAAAGCAAAACTAAAGGTTTACACATCCCCAACCGTAAAGCTTTAAGGAAAAGGGACAGAAGCACATAAATCAAGTCACGTGCCGGCTGGATATTTCTTCTGTCAAAACAAACTGCCCTTTTTCTCGAGGGGAGCACAGGGGAAACCCACACCAAGTGGCATCCGCTGCCAACTTCAACCGAACAAAACAGAAGGCTGGTTGGAAAAAAATAAAATAAAATAGAGAAAAGAAAGAAAAGAAAAAAACCCAGCCCTCCGCTCAGCCATCTGTCTCAGTTATCACAATATTAGCAATTCCCACGCTGAGACGGGGAGAGCCCCATCGCTTGCGGTATACCAGTGGGTTGGGTACCAGGAGGTCGGGTACCAGCGGGCTGGGTATCGAGCCTTCCACCACCACCACCACCACCAGTAAAACCCTTCTCTAGCTGGACGCAGGCGGCACCCCACTCCCATCACCCATGAGGGGGGTCCTCCGGACCCAAACCCCCGCTCCCCACCCTTGCTTTACGCCGGGGAGAAGGCTCCTTGAACCTGCACCGCTGCCCTCCGCCGGGTCCCGGCCGTTCCCCCGACCCCGCCCCACCTTTTTGGGTCTTTTCCTCCTCTGATTGCCGCCGTTGCACTTCTCCCCGCCGTCGCTCTTCTGGGCTACCTCCTCGTTCATGCTGGCGAGCGGCTCTGCCGGCCGCGCCACCCACAGCCCCGGCCCCGGCCTAGGGTGGGGACCGCCGGGGGGCGTGGCCAGCAGCGTTGCCATGGCAGCGGCGGCGGGGCGGGGCCCCAGCGCATCTCGGAGGCGATGGACTGATGGATTAATTGATGGACTGATTTATTCATTCATTCGCTCGCTGGCGATGCGTGGGAAAAGCCGAGGGCAGCGTGATCACCGCGGCATAAGGTGATATCAAGCCCCGCCTCTCCTCCTCCTTGGGAAAGGATCACAGAATGGCCAGAGTTGGAAGGGACCTTAAAGATCATCGAGTTCCAACCCCCCTGCCATGGGCAGGGACACCTCCCACTAGAGCAGGTTGCTCAAAGCCCTATCCAGCCTGGCCTTGAACACTTCCAGGGATGGGACATCCACAGCTCCTCTGGGCAACCTGTTCCAGTGCCTCACCACCCTCACAGCAAAGAATTTCTTCCTAATATCTAATCTAAATGTCCTCTCTTCCAGTTGTCCCGGTTTGAAGTAAAACAAACCAGTTTTCTGTTTTACAATTTTACTCTTTCAGCTGGGCCTCTTCTACCTAACTAAATGCTAAAATTAACAGCACATTGTTCAGGAAACTCTTCACTCTCACAGTGATAAGACCTGATTATATCGAGGAATGGCGGACAGAGGCCCCTGCTTATACTTATTGCTATAATAACCAAGGTCAGGGAATTTCCTTATTTGCCCCATTGGAAGGTCAAAAGCACAAAAGCATAGAGAGGTCACACCTATAGGGAGGAGCAGACAGGCCAGGTGACCCAAAATTGACCAGCTGGACTATCCTATCCCATCCACATCATACTCAGTACAGTAGCTGAAGGATCAAAGGGGTCAACTCGCTTTCTTTGATGGCTGACATCTGAAGAGGACCCTGTCTGTTCACCTGCATCTGACCCCAGTCTGAGCATTCCTGACTCCAGACCTGCAACCCAGCTCCTGTTGATCACCAAGTCCAGTCTAGGACTTTTCCCCATGCCTGCTGGTAACATGATCATCATCCTGGGAGCTTGATATGGTTTTGTATAGCCCCTAAAGGGGCTACAGGAAAGCTGGGGAGGGACTCTTGACCAGGGTGTGGAGCAATAGAACAAGGGGCAATGGTTTTAAACTGAAAGAGAGGAGATTCAGATCAGATATTAGGAAGAAATTCTTTACTCTGAGGGTGGCAAGACGCTGGCACAGGTTGCCCAAAGACACTGTGGATGCCTCCTCCCTGGAGGATCTTTAAGGCCCCTTCCAACTCTAATCATTCTATGATTCTATCATCCCTCACCTTCTCGCTACACTATTTTTTCTGGTGGATAACTTAAAAAAAACAAATCCAAAAAGAAAAAAAAAGAAAACACGTTCCACTTACAGTTGAACAAAACAGCCAAGTAACTTGCCCTCCTTCTCAAACAGTAGCAAAGAGTGTGGAACAAAAGAAAATAGTCCCTTTAACTGCTTACTCAGCAGAGGAGAGGTTGGAGAAAGTGGAAAGGACCCAATGAGGCATGAATACGCTCCCTCACAATCATGCTGGCTGCTAACACAATGAACATCTGCAGCACGAAAACAATGTAAGCAGTGTAACAATCTGAAAATCCTTTTTTTTCCCCTTTCAGAGTGACTTCTTTGTTACTTTCTTACTGCTAGCAGTAGTAAATTCTACACTAAAAAGAAAAATAACTCATGTAAAAGTAAAGTGAGCTACAAATCTTGAAGGAGGCGGGTGCTATACAACACTGCATCTGTTACGCCATAATTAGAGCTGCAATCACAGTCACAGCAAGTATTTTGGGGAAGACATACAACAGTCATTTGTTATCAGCGTCAGACATTCACAGCAATAATTTGTACAACCTGTAAAAATGAGGTTATTCTTTTAATTTAAAAAACAAGTTGACTCTGCACACAAATGCTGTTTTTTAAAGAAAGAGGTCATCTCCCCTTTCACCTTTTAATCAAGTTTTGCACAAATTTATCCCCCTCCTCCGTCCTTTTTTCATACAAAGCTAAGCTTTTTAGAGTCTTTGATATTTTTTATTCCCACCAAGAAGTGATCCTTGAGTTAAGACAGATTCACAAAGTTATGTGGCAACAATGTATTATGTGGTTTCTTCCTACAATAATGTTTCTTGCAAAAGTAAAGAAAAAAATCACTTATATTTCTGAATTTAAATATGAAGAAAACTAAAATCACACATGATGTTTCTGAAAACTCAAAAGTGATGGTGCAGTGATGTAAAGTGGACAAAGAACACAGTATCTCACTCTCAAATCCAATGCTTGTCCCTCTGTCCCTAGAAGAGATGGGACTTGCTACATTTTTAATTTGTATTTATAGAACCATTATTTTGGTCTTCAAGTTGGAAAAGAACAAGGAAACAGGGCAGCAGGAGAATTCCATGACAGTCAGAAAAAGGAGAAGATTTTCCTGAGAGAATTTTTCTGATGGAAGGCTTGATGCCTTGTGAAAGGCAGAAGTCACTGGGAGTCACAGTGAGCAGCAAAAGGCCAGCACCCCTGGGAGGCAGCCACTAAGGTGTGAGAAAGAAGTGAGAAAGACACAGTTTGAGGATTTTCAATTTCATTATGTAAGTTTCCTAGTTCTTCATACTCTGCCTTCACATAAATCCAAGCCAGGGTAAAATATAGAGTGGAATAAAGCAGTGGTTAACTAGAAAGCTAGACTGCAGAGTAGGATCCCTCATGTGAAAAAGCAGCCCATGTTTGTCCACTGTGAAGCCGCGTATTTTTCACTTGATCTTTCTTCTGTCAGAACACAAAAGTTGCATGGCTACACTACTCCCTGTGAAACCAAGTGTATGGTGCAATAGAACTCACAAACAAAATACTGGAAAAGCCCATTGTGACAAGTATCTTGAGTACTTATTGATGAGAGCTACAAAACCAGCACAAATTCCTATGTACTACCACTGTATTTGGACAACTACCACTAAAGGACAACCATGTTATTAACCATAACTTCTCTTAGCTGTGTCCCCAAATCCCGGGCATTCGCCTGCAGCAACAAAGTTTTAGGAGTAGTTGAAGAAAACAAATGCTCTTGCGCAGTAACAACACACCAGTCCTCTTCATTTCCCATAGTCTCAGAAATCCAGCATGACGCCTAGCGAACCAGGGAACCATAGCTGGTGTGAATTGACAATAGGTCTAACAATGGTGCAAGCTCAGGTCTAATAACCACACAAGTTCTCTCAAAGAGATGCCCAAATGCCCTAGTAAGTCCTAAATGTTCAAGACTACTAAAGGCATTCTTCTTCATTTAAAGCAGTTAGAAAAAAATATCCCAGCATGTGGATTGCATTTCCTTCACAAAGCAGAATTTATTAGCTGAAAACAATATGCAGACAATCAAACTTCTGATACGGGGAATTGCACAGGAAGTGATTTTGAACTCTGTTGAAAGAGAAGGCTAAAGTCATATACATCATCACCCCTCAGTAGTTTATAAAAGGGATCTCCTATCTCCAACCTACATCTAGCAACCCACAGAACTAGTGCAAAATCAACGGCTAGTAATTTATCATCAAGCAGTTCCCATGAATGAGGCTTTGCATTATTGGGTATATTCACACATGGAAGCTTCCCACGGATATATCCTGTCAGTTATGTTGTTTCAAGGCCCATATTCATTACAGCCAACTCTGGGTACTTAGCTGAAGTGCCTTAATTCACCCGACACCTGAATCACATTCCCTGTGAGCAACCTCTCACATTAACAACATACAACTACCTCCCTTCATACAGCTTTGGTGAGGGGGATTCCACCCTGGCTTAAATGTACTTTATGGAGCTGAGAAAGTATGCACTCAAAGTGTGAAGCAACTCCCTTGCCAGCTCTTCAACAAAATGCTGGCCAGTCTCCCTGTGAGCATTGCCAGAAGCTCCTTGTAGAATGCTAGCAATAATGGCAGCAGTATTAAATGAGTCCTTTCTGATAAGCGCAGTCAGTTGGAAGGGCTTCCACACTCAGTTTTCCTTGGGCATTTTCCAGACCTAGGACCCTCATTCTCAAATGCCTTCATGTAGAGAGGTGAACCAAAGCCCCAGAAGAATGTCCTCCGTGTACAACTGTTGGCAGATGACACCAGCCTGCACTGAGCTCTGCAATGTTGCAGTTGGGTCACTGCTGCTGTGTAAGCTATCAGGCTCATCGCTACCTCAGGCACGTCTACAATGTCAGGCAGTCACTAGCTTCCCCTTTGCCATTATACAAGTCACGCTTTCCAAGTAGAAAATAATCTTTTTCTTTTCCCAGAGTCATTTCTGCTTACTTCCACAATTAAAAAATTTAATACCACAAGGTCAGCTCTATTCCATTGAATTCAATAGCAGCAGATCCATCAAATTGTCCAAAATTCCACAACTACAAACAATAAAAACTAGAAACTTACCTTATAGTTAAACTAGGACTTCTTTCTACACTTTGACTTTACTTCATATTCTGCACCTACACTACCTATACTTAAAAAAAATTAAATAGTCATTGTAAGTCAGAACATTTCCACATTTTGGAAACCGAAGGCTTGGAGGGATCTTATCAATGTGTACAAACACCTGAGCCAGGTGTTCTTCTCAGTGAAGAAGACTGAGTCAGGCTCTTCTCAGTGGTACCCAGTGACAGGACTAGAGACAATGGGCAAAAACTTAAATACAAGAATTCCATTTAAACATAAGAGAAAAAAACCACAACTTTTTAGATGTACAGAAACAGATGACCCAGACATACTGAATTCTCAATCCTTAGAAATACTCAAAATTTAACTGGACACAGTCCTTTGGAACCTGCCCTAGCTGACCCTGATGGTCTAGTTCAACCTGGATCTCCCACCTCCAGAGTCCCCTCCCCACCTCCACTGTTCTGTGGTGCTCCAAATACAGAACCGTGATTCTGCAGCTGTTTGAAGGGTGCATTGCTTTTAGCAGTTGTTAAAGGCTTTAAAAGGTGTTGCAGCTAAGTAATTGCAAATATTGCCATTCTAAAATGGTGACACCTACATTATGTCTGTTGCTTCTGGCATTATATAAAAGAAAAAAACCCTCTAAATATCATGCGTGGTAAGAGCTCTTTATCTACACAGCAGTATGCCACAAATGATCATCTGGGATTTTATCGACTCGCCGCTACAGGAGTTTCTGCTGGTTACCCTGAACTGAACCCTCAAGCTTCCATCTGTCCCACCCTGATAAGGGAAGAACAACAGAGCTGAATCGGAGGTGGATGAAAAAAGCCTTCTAAGATTTACCACTGAAATCATTAAACCAAATTGTAATAGGAAAGAGTTAAAGTAAGTGTTTAATTTCACAAAAAATTCTGAAAAAAAAAATTTTTGTGATGATGGAATGAAGTTAAATAGCAGATATCACAGAAATGGGCGTATTTACATGCTGTTAATTTAAGTGTTCCCTATTTACTCTTCAATGAATACAGCACAAACAGAATCAATAGCAGACAAAACAAAGGTAGAAGAAAAAAAAAACAACTGAGAGACTAATAAAAATATTTTTACCCTGCTCAAGAGATAATCAAATTATTGCTTTTTAACTTGGCAGGCACATTTACATTCCACACCCCACCCCACCCCCCGCCATGATGAGCTCTACATAAAAATTCTGAGCAAAAACTTGGCCCTGATAAAGACAAAGGGAGTTTCATTGTTGACTTCATCCAGCCTAGCCAACCATTACCATTTGAAAACAAAAATATCCCCCACTAATATAATGATTATCCTTACACAACGAGGAAACAAAGATTTTAATACACAGAAGTTGACCCAGACACCACAGAAAAAGTTTAATATTCTGCTTAATGCAAAGTGGATATAACCTACAGGCATCCTCCTTGGTATGAAAGGATTCATTTCTAGAAAGAGACAGAGGGGGCGGAAGCAAAGAAAAGATCTAACTGGTCAGTTCATATAAATTGAAATTCATTTTCCCCAGCACATCTTCTAATTGTCAGCATGGAGAAAGAACTACTGTGGAAGACCAACGGGTGAACCACTTGTCAGTGACCGCTGCTGGCAGATTTAGTTGTAGGGCACAAACCCTTGGCTACCTGTGTCTGACCAAGGACACAGCAATAGTCAACATAAATAGGATGCAAAACAGAGGCCCAAGGTATGGGATAGGAAACCCAGAGCAGGACCCATCATTATAGACATTCGCTACCTCAAGCAAAATCCTGCATACAGTCTTACTTCTTTCTTATACCCAGCTGAGGATGGGACCAGAGGAAGAAATGAACAGTCTTTACTAAAAGAAAAGCTGGGGTTCTAGCCAAAATTATAAGTAACAAAAATAGCCTAAGTGTAGAAAAAAGTGCCAATAAAGGTGGGTCAGTGTTTGTTTCTACTAATTCTGACCCTCATCTCCTAAAATGTGTCACAGGTTTTCTATTAAAAGCAACCTGCTATGTTGGTTTAAGAAATACCAGAATGCTATAGAGTTTTCATCTAAAAGACGCGACAAAGCGATCTTCCTTTAATCTGGATTTGTTTTACACAGCTATGTGTATAGCAAACCAGGACACTAAGGTGGAACTGGTAATGAATCTTCTCAGAATAGCAAGACAGCCAAGAAATACAAAGCCATCTTCCAAGAAATACACAAGGCGCACTTCCATGCTTTTAATAAATCATGTTTGAAAAAGAAAACAAAAATAAAATAAACAAAAAACCCTAGTGCCATTTTACTCCTAGTTTCCACCCTCAGCACCCTGACCAGAGAGCTGCATGACCCAAGGCCCTTGCCCCACACCACGTTGGTGTGTTCCAGTCACTCAGTTTGTTTTCTTGAGGCTCCTAACACTGGCACAGCACAAGCCAGCCTGTTATGGCTGGTTGCCACACAGCAGAAAGCCAGCAAATACTTCTGTGGCAAATACTCTTGGGTGACTCATTTCCCCAGAGGAGTATCTGTTGTTGTTGGCAATCTCTAAACAAAGACTGTATCCGTGTGTTCTTGGTGTAAAGCAACAACACATAGTACCCTCTCACCATCAGTCAAATACACCATAGTTGATGATGCACAGTAATACTGAAAGTGTCATTAAAGAAAAGGTTCTTTTTTCAAAGGTATTTCCAAATTGTGTAAATGTCATGTGAGTTTCACATCTGTCAACAACTTGAGTGTTTAAAATAGAATACATATATACATATATATATAATAACTTGGATCTATTCCTTGTTGCTTCTATCCTCCAGAAAAGCACCATTCCATGGTAATAGCAATGCACTATCAATATTTACAATTTGGGGGTTTTTTAATGGGATTCTCAGCAGCCTTTAAACACTGATGAAAGTCAAATCAGCAGTGCAACATGCTGGAATAAATCTGAGACTACCTACTGAAATACTCATTAAAGAACAAGCAATGCAGTCTGCAAGTTTGAAGCCATTTTATTTTTTTGCTAGAAAGAGTGTATCGTTAACGTCAAGCCAAACTCATTAGACAAGTAAAGTAATTGTCTAAAGAAAGAACCACCTTTAAAATGATTGGTTATTTTAATGAAACACTAATTTATTTTGTCCTTCAGTATTAACACCTCCTGTTTCCTGGGATTATGCAATAATTCTCTCATTATCTGCATTGTCCTCGTCAGCCAAGTTTTGCAGAGGTACGATTGCCTGCACAGTTTGAAGTGCTCTGCAAAACATGTGCACAGTAAAGATTCACATACAAACTGATAGTAAAAATGCAGATTTAGATAAAAACAACAAAAACACAACAACAACGAAAAATATTAGACCGGGGAGAAATTCCTCTTTGCACTCATCATGGGCTGTAGATCAAACAAATTAAAATCTATGAACTGAAAGTGCCATTTTCTGCCCAGTGAGAGCTGCAAATTGATCATTTGCATTCTCCATCCATCTGGTAGTTACAATTGAGGGTATGTGACCTCACATAACACCTCTGTTTAGAAGGCATCAAACTCATGCAAGAGAAAAGGCTCTTAAGTACCTTGCAATTATGATGCCGGTCACATGCTCCGTGGCGATTGCTATAGTAACCAGACACCACGGACACTTGCTAGCTAGAAGCATTCTTCTCTTATGCCTTGAATTTTTATTCTTTGGATAATTGTGTATTTATGTTTTGTTTTGAAGTAAAGGAGTCGAGGGTTTTTTTGTGTTCATCCGATGATTACCAGAAGTGAAATCTGAAATTGGTTGTAATACAAAGGAAAATTAATGTTTATGTCATCAGTTCTATAAAATGCAGTACCTTGTGGCATTTAAGATGCACAAGCTGCAAGAGAAACATGTCAGATTTCAGCAGGATGTAAAAAAAAATAAAGAATAATGTGGATTTTTATCTTTTTTCTTGCCAGGTACTCAAATGAGCCTCCAAAGTTGAAATTATTATAGGCATAGCTGGTAGTTATCATCATTATATGCATACTGCTCTTGTTGGGTACTGTTTTCATTTTCTTGTAAAATATTCTGATCAAACTTCCACTTCCTGGATTTAAGGTTTGGGTATTTTTCTTTAATATACTACCTGTTTCAAGATGAACTTGGAAGTGTTCAGATGAAAGAGGTCAGCTATTAACGACTTTACCTCCACACACTTCGGATGAAAAGAGCACAAAAAGAGTAACAGGCCTGCCAGCACTGGGGAAGCGGCATCAGGACTGGATCTGGGAACCGCACCAGTGGCAGAAAAATTACACGGTGAGGTTATAAAAAGGGAAAAATGGACAGAAGAGTCAGTGCTTCCAAAATCCTAGCGTCCTCCAAACCAGTGCAGGGGAGAAAGTCAGGACCTACAATCAGCAAGTGTTTGGAAACTCTTAAAATAAATTGTGCAGTGGTTAATGAAGCTACTGCTATTATTACTAAGAAGGAGCAGATGGTTGTCTACTGTTCCAGAAGTAAGGAAAAGTAAACAGCCACGGTACCAACATAACTTTAACTCTACCTGTATTAATGCATTATACAGCCTAATCATATCATTGCTTATCTCTTATCTCAGTAGAGCCACCTGGTTCAGTCAGGGCTTAGATGGTTCCACCAAGGGATCAACAAGAGATACAGAGTGAGGGCATCCGATATCTGATTTGCAGATTTATTTATTTTGTTAGATAAATTGGAAGATGTGGTTCAGAGCACTGTAGGACTAGGAACAGGACGATGGTTTCACAGCCAGGGCAGCTGAACTTCACCCCAGGTAACAGCTGCTACATCTGTCCCTGACATCCTATGGAACACAAGACAGATTCTTAAAAACAAGCTGTTCATAGCAAAGTTTCTCATTTTCTGGATGCTTATCCTAGATCCTGTGATGATTTCCTCAAAGGGTTAAAAAACTTTCAGGCATAATCTAAGTCAAGAGGACAATGTATCACTAGAATTGGTAAGATAAAATATACTTACTCTGAAAAAGTTCCTGTTCTCCTGCAGTAAGGGTCCAAACATAATAAAAACTTTAAACTGTTATTTCTCTCTCTTACAGCATTCCATCTATTAAGTAGAATAATTTTGTCTCTTCACTCAACATAAGTGTAATGACAATTAATCAATTATTTTTCAATTAATTTGATGAGCACTATAGATGAGCCCCCAAGGGAAGAATAATTCTGCCTTCAAAGCAGGGTATGAACAACATGTTGTAAATAAGGCCTAGGGCCACAAATCGAACAATGGGAAGGAAACAAGCTATTGAGTAGCTGTTCATTAAACGTGTGTCATCTATTTGGTGTACTAAATACAGCTGGAGTTGGTGGAAAAAGTGTTATGGCTAAGTGTAATTAAAGACTGCATCATGATGCATACACATGACAGTGTCAAAAAAGGTTGCAAAAGCATCTAACTTTGCACTCTCCATTAATTCAATATACTTTATATATGTATATATATATAAAATAGTAAGGATTCAAGTATAATACAGGACCAGTGAGACATCCTGATTTGATAATCACTGCCATTTTCAGTGATCTCAGATGCATAACTTTTACTTGACAACATCAAATCCCATTGTTAGAAACTTGTTCAAAACAGGAAAAGTCCAGTAAGAATTATTTCAGAGGAAAAATAAAAGGTTAATTATGTGAAAATATCTATTCCACAGGCAAGATGAGGAACCGTGAACTCTTCTGACTTAATCCCAATGCTGGCACCAACTCCTTTGGCTTTTATTATTCATTACCCGAGCAAATCCCTGACACCCTAGGAGCTGACCAACTGGCTCTAAAGCTACTGTATCCAACAGCTCAACTCCAATACACCAACCCCACCACAGTCACAGGGACAGAACTAAATGCATTCAATTATACACTGATTTTTGTAAACTCAAGAGAGAATTCTTAGCAGAGAACACAACAGCAGTTTGAGTCCACCCACGAGCAGAGGAAATGATGCAGACCCACAAGGCAGCCACTTACAGTACTGAGCTCTGCGCAGCACTGGAGACATCCTGCTCAGGCAGTTGGTCTTTTATAAGATTTTACTGCTCTGAGATGTTATTTTTGGCTATTATTATTATTATTACATGATAGATTCTTTCAAGTCGATCCACAGTTCTGTTTCTCTGTACCAAAGAGCAAGGAGGTAACACTATGCAAGCCTCTGTGGTAAAAGGGACCAAAACCATCCCAGCACTCATCCCACAAGCCCCGCTCCAAGCCACAATTCCAAGGGTTAAAGCCTGCAAGGGGAAACTGATGTCTTCTTAACCACTGAAATCACTGCATCACAAAACACCCTGAATGATGGTTCTTCCCTAACCCCCTTCCCATTCTACATGAAGCATCTTCCTGCACCCCATTTCTTCTCGCCACAACATTCCATTTTTAAGCGTTTTAATCAAATATCTGGGGCAGTTTCTTGCCTTGAGTGAAAAAAAACACTTCCTTCAACTTTCAGAGAAAAATTGCATGTCTATATATTTAGCAACAAAAACTGGAGTAACATTTAACAAAGAATTTATTCTTCCCTTACTGTAAAGGAACACTTCAGCACATCAATCTGACATTCTTCTACTGAAAATTCATCTTGTTAGGAAATATTCTCTTTGGAACTGTACCAATATGTACTCAGTGAAATACACATTTAAAAGAAAAAAAGTCAGAAGTACTTCCTTTTTTCATCCAGGTATTACAGGTATTGCACTCTGTAATAAATAAATAAATAAATAAATAAATAAATAATAAAAAAAAATTCCTTACCACATTGCAAAAGCAGATATTTTTAAAAATATTAGAAAAAACATGACTTAGAATCTATGCTAAGACATTTGGTGCACAAATATGAGTAGGCTGTGGTGGAACTCGACACGGGCAGCGCTCCCTGTGCCTCGGTCGGCTATGGTCAACAAAAAAGACACCCCTCCAGGTCCCAGAGGCTGCTCTGAGCTACACTGGCAAATTGCATGGAAGAAATTGAGTTTCAGATAGCCCTTTTACAGCTCTGCCCTCAGAGTAAAACATCTAGTGAAGATTCAATTCAATGAAGCATTTAATCGTGTTTAAGTGCTGTTCTGTTCTGTGAGATGGTTTTAAAATGTCTGCACGTAATTATAAAATAACCGTATACAACTGTCTGTAAGCTTACCTACTCTGCAAATTAATGTGTAAAAAAATGAAAAAATCAGGTTGCCATAGGTTTTTTTTACCTCACTTAGTAACCTTTAAACAATAAATCTTTTAGGTCAAAATTCTCAAATATGCAAGAAAAAACGTGCTTTTCATTCCTAGAGATGATGGACACTTATTTAAACTGATTTTTTTTAATTAATTTTATATTCATGCCATTTTTCTTAACGAGATAGAGTTGCAGGTTTTCTAAGTTGCAGTGGATAGGCAGGACTTGCTCACAACACGTAGTAACTTTCAAGTAAATGATATTTAATAATAAAATTAATGATGAGTGAAGCATAAGCATTAGTTTTAACATCACAATGTACTTTCCAATGCAGATCTCATTTCTTGAAACACTGGAACCGACCATCTTTTACAGCTGACACTTCCTCTAAAGAAATTGCTAGTAGCCTGCATGTAGCAGCTCCACTCTCTTGGATTCACCTGAAGGAGATAGCACTTCTCTTACAATGTGGTAATTAACACTCCCACAGTGAGTAACAGGATGAATCATTGTACCAATAGCACATACACACAAAAAAAAGAGAGAGGAAAATGGCTACGCTGTACATTCTTTGCCTTAAAATAGGTCATTCCTTCATATGCTGTACTGTGAACGGCCCAAATACATTAGATCTCAGAATCATTTTTCTGTTTATAGTATCTTAAGCCAAAGCCTATAAAGAAATGAATGCATTTATTTTTAACTCCTTGCCTCAATCAGAAAAATCTGGCAGTGAAGAACAAGGACAGCCTCCAGAGCAGGGGGTCTCATCAGCCTCCGGTGGGCAGAGCAGCCACTCATGCCAACTGGAGATGATCTAGTTGAAAATACCTCTTCACACTGCAAGGGGATTGGACTGAAGGTCCCCTCCACCACGATAAGTATTCTAAGATAAGTCACAGGCGATAGGACAAGAAGAAACAACCTCAAGGTGCACCAGGGGAGGTTTAGATTGGTTATCAGGAAAAATTTCTTCACAGAAAGGGTTATCGAACATTGTAACAGGTTGCCCAGGGAAGTGGTGGAGTGGCCATCCCTGAAGACATTTTAAGCATGGGAAGACATGGTGCTGAGGAACATATTTTAGCAGTGCTTTTGTCAGTGTTAGGGTGATGGTTGGACTCAATGATATTAAAGGTCCCTTCCAACCTAGACGATTTTATGATCCTAGGATTTTCATGTCATCTTCTTCATTAAATGCTCTGTTGGCTTGACTGTTGCCTACACAGACAATCAAGATGGATGTATTTTGGTAATCAGGAAGAAGCTTTTCCCTGTTGTGTAAAATAGGCACAGGGTCAAGAAGGATGTTCCTCCACTGCACACCAAGAGCTCAGTTCAGGTTTGTTTTTTTTTTTTTTTAAAAAAAAGAAGACTAGAAATACAGTGCTGGAGAAATGCTAATGTGACAAGGCTCTGGAAGACAAAGGTCACCTTACAGACGTGAAGATGATGTAGGATAAGAAAAGTCCAAAATCTTTATGGTCTGAGACACCTACTGTGGGAGATGGAGGAGGACGGCACAAAACCTAAGCTGATTCTCAGATAGGAGGGCTTGAAAAGCTCTTCAGAAACTCCTGGTTGTGTGGTAAAAAAAAAAAAAAACCCTTTCACTCCACAGTAGTTGCAATAAAACAGATTCAGGGAAGAAATGCCAGAGTATTCTGCAAACAAATTTTTGATTTGCTGTTTAAATCCATACTTGAACCCTCACTTCACCCAAAATGATGACACTTCGTCATAGAAGCAAGAGTGAAACTTCTGCTGAGTTTTCCATTAGTTCAAAAGCAGGGAAGGCAACCTCCTTCCCCTACTTTTGTGCATCATATTCCAAATTTTTTCTCTTACTCCAAAACTATTTGCTAAATTCAACACATTTATTAATAGTTTTCCAGTAAAAAACATCCACAACATTTTGGGTAGTATACACTATTCAGCAGAAGTATTTTGGTAAATGGTCCATATTTTGGTCTATAAAGAAATCCCAAAACATCTGTATCCCATGAAGTACTAGCTACTTTTCTTTAAATATGGCTTTGGGGTTTTGCTGTAATTCTGGTGGTATTTGACAGTGGAGTTGTAACACGGTAAGAAGTCCAACTTGCAAAGTCACCTAAAGTGGATCCTGGGAAGTAACAAAACCACCTGAAGAACCTTATAGCACAGGGACAGCTCTGCTGCAATCAGAAGAACCTCTGATGCAATTGAACTTGAGACAAGTGTTAAAGGTATCGGTGTCAGTCCAAACACAACAAATCTTCTACTGGTGCAAAGAAAGGAAACAGATGAAATAGGAATAAAAACAAGAAAGCAAAATAAAAACCTAAACCAGTTCTACCCTGATACACGATTGATAAAACACAATGAAGTTAATGAAATAAATGAGTTGAAACAAATTTTAGAATCAATCTAGGAAACTCTGAAGACAGGCATTTTGTCTATCAGCTAAGAGTTACAAGTGTGATGATTGGTCACAGATTGGCAACAAACACATACATTAGGAGAGACAAAACCTGAAATACTGAAACACAAGCAAAGGAGGGCACAACAGGTAGCAAATAAATCTGGATCAATTAAAGAGTAGCTTCTACTGAAATGAGCAATATACATAGAGTATATGTTTTGTTGTACTTTTTTATGACTGATTTATTAATAAGGATTTCTTTTCTTTCTGGACTAAAATCAGAAGGAATATAATGTGTCTTTTGCATTTCTTTACTTGAAAACCAGCTACAATCGCAAAGACAACTTTGAAACCCAATCTGAATTAAACATCAGAACTAATATAGCAGTTAGGACAATGGTTATATTTAACTCTATGATAGCAATTGCAAATTTTCGTTTCGGAAACACATGCAAAATTTCCGCATGAAGAATAATCAGAAAAGATAAATAAAGCATTTTTTGTAAAATAAATAGATATCTTATCCTGCAAAGACTTGAAAAATCTTTCCTGTTGCCAGTAAAAATACTCATAAAACCTGGAATGTGAAATAACAGCTGGGAACAGTTAGCTACAGGAGAATCAGTCTGGTTTGTAGCTATTTTGCAAATCAGTGCTCATAGTGGTAACCATAGGTTTTCATTTCCTTTGTGATTAGCTTTTAATAGAAAGAAAACTCAGCAGTATTTTCTTTCTGCCAGAATTTGCAACCTAGTAAGAATCTCATAAACTCATATTTGAAGGGTCTAACATATACTTGGTTGCACAACAGTCAACACAATATGGAAGCCACCATACGACGGATGGAAATGATCCTTAATCACCAACTAGATGATTCAGGTTTCTTGGTTCTGTTTCTAGCACTAAGAACCAGTTTCTCTGCAGGATGAAACTCTTACTGCAGCAGGTGTGATCCATTTTACATAGGTTTTTCACTGTCTGCTTCAACACATCCCTGCCTTTTACTACATGGGTTGAGAACAAAAAGCTGGTAAAAAAAAAATAAAAAATAAAAATTCAATACCATGCAAGCACCTATGCAGATAATAAGTCTAAGTGGTTGGCAAATGAGGTGTTCACTTCCTAACCCTGTAGACAAATGTTACTGAGATGCCAAAACTGATAACAGTTTTCAGATTCTAAATAGAGGTAGAGAATTTCATCTGAAATATGAAGAAGATAAATTAAAAAAGTTGTGTGTCAAACACACAGATTTTTGTTTCAACAAAAATGCTTTCATTAATTTTTACTTGATATGCAGTTTGTATTCCTTCCCTGCAGTACTTGTAAAGGGAGAAAAAACAGTCAGTGTTTTGATAACATTTAAGAAATGCAGAAAGTAAATTTTGTAACTCTCTATTTCTCAGTTTCATTCAAATGCTTGCCCTGGTGTCATTGGCATGAAACCTAGATAAGACGTCTGAATGAAATAAAAACTATGGTGAAAAGCAAATGGTGAGACTAAGTTTTCCATACAGGATTCAACTTCTTTCATTTTTAAAATACAAAACATAAAAACAATTTGGGTTTTAAAGCAAACTGTTGTGTTACTCCAGTTGTACATTAACATCAACAGGCAAAAAAAAAATCATCTTACATATGGCTTATAATATAACAGTGGAAGTGCTCACTTTAGAAAGCATCTATTTAAATGTAAAGTTAATTTCAGGGCATAATTCTAAATATTGCTTTCATGAAGGCTTTTGTTTCCTGTTTTTTACTCTATAGCTGAGTGTAACCAGTTTAACAGAGCACAGATGAAGGCTGCCTCTATGTTTTTCATACTGTTATATATGATTTCATGTTAGACGATATCAGCAAAGTCAAGGACTAGTGTTCAATTACAAGAAGAAAATCAAGCTTAAAGACTTTTCATTAAAAACACCCTAGGAAGAAGGATTTTAAAATACAGATGAAAACATTGCCATTACGTATTTCTGTCTCATCTGTTCGTTTAAACATCTTAATGCACAGTAGTTCCAACACATCAAAGACTGAGATGTTATTGATATTATTAGAGGCCTGGATCGAATTCACACAGAAAAGACTGACAAGTCAGTTCTCCCACATCCAGCTCTACATTAAAACAGGACTTTTTCCCCTCAAGAGATGCTTTTCACTGTTGTTGTTCTCTCCAATCAACAGCACACTTCAGAATGTAAACCAGATAAATCTCCCTGCCCACAGCTACAAAGGTCAAGCCGATCATAAGATCAGCGTTTTAGGAAGAACGGATCCAGGGATTTAGAAATGCAGCAGATGTAAGAACTCCTGAAGGAAAGAACAGTTTCAGTAGGCATTACTGTACTAGGGGCAGAGGGGGAAAGCCGAGGGGTGCTGAGGTGAGGCGTGCCCATGGGTCACACTAACAGGCAGAGACTAGAAGGGCAGATCTAGAACCTGTGTTGTGTCCCTACCATGTTTTCAGGAGACCCGTGGACTCTTGAAATACAGACTCCAGAAAAGACCGAGAAGCCAAATTCCAAGAGATTCAATCAGCAGTAGGGGCCATGGAGGCAGCTCCAGGGGCTTCCGCAAGGACACAGAAGCCAGCACAATCCTCTCTCCAGAAGATGGGAAACTTGGTATTTTTTTCCTGAAATAAGAGTACTCTGCTGTCTGCTGCAATTCCTCCCTATGCCTGTCATCTAAAGGGTTTTGGCTTTTGTCTAACTCCTCCTATGTATAATTTTTCTGACCTTTTTTTTCCCCTTATCAACTCTTGCCTTCTTCCCTCATTCTATCACCTTGTGCTTTCCCCTCTCAGCATTTTCCCTTTTTAGCTTATTTAAACCCAAATATATATATATATATGTTTAATAATAACACACTGTGACTGTTTACCAACCCTCCTGCAGCTTGTTTGTCCTAGGCCTTCTGTTGCCCTGCGTGTGAATCATCCATTTAGGCAGTAAACCCTTCGGGAAAAGGGCTGCCTGTTGTTGTAAATTCGTACAGTGCCTAGCACATAGAGCCCCATTCTTAATTATTATAGCAACATCATTAATGCCTTCCATTTTCTTATTTCTGTGTTATTAGATGTTTGCTTTGTATGTCTTTACAGCTCTAATAAATCCTTAGGGTACAAAATGACACCCACCTTTGAATATAGATTGTACAGCACATGGGGTAAAGCAGAGCTTTGTGTTTGACATAGAAACGTCAGAGAAAAATCTTTGCTGTAGATCAGCTGCTACCAAATGTTACCCTGTGACTTTTAGCAGCTGAACGCACAAGCGCTCAGAATGAGACCTTTTACCCCAGAAAAAAAAAAAAACAAACAACTTACTACATTTTTGGTTTTGGGGTTCTCTTTAACTTAGAGATACTATTTACAATCTTAATCACAACCCATTTTGATGGCAATACAAGGCAGGCTCTTGTGCTCCAAGAGCACGCAACTGCTCACACAGCAGCAACTGAAACAGGTCCCGGATGCTCTCCCCACACATAGCATCATCTACACCACCCAACACACACACACTCCTCACAGGGCCGTCAATCATAGAACCATAGAACTGTTTGGATTGGAAGAGACCTTAAAAATCATTGAGATCCAACCCCTCTGCCATGGGCAGGGACACCTCCCATCAGAGACCTGATTGCTCAAAGCCCCATCCAGCCTGGCCTTAAACAGCTCCAGGGATGGGACCTCCACAGCTTCTCTGGGCAACCTCTACCAGTGACTCACCACCCTCATAGCACCCTCTTCTCTTAGATGGTGTGTGCAATTCCTGTTACCATCCACAGCAACTTCACAGGCAGTGGGTGAGGCAAATCAAGCCCTTATTCCACATTATTCCACACAAGGAAGATCTACCACAACCCAGACCCCAGCAGAGGGGCAGGGGTTAGAGAAAAGAATGGCATGTTCCTGCTCCTAGACACTGCAGGACATGCTGAGTTCTGCCTTCGCTCACAAAAGATTCTTTTCATTACAGGATGGGGGGGGGGGGGGGG
>VXBW01007187.1:455268-556546 GCA_013400375.1 Thinocorus orbignyianus
CTTTTATTCTCTAGCCTTTGAAGGGCTTACATCATTGCTTCTTCAATTTCATGATTTTAGTGAAAACAAGCTGTCTACACTGGACCAGTCAAACAGCTGTGAACTAAGAATTCCTGGGAGTGTTTAATGTACACCCTTTACTAATTGATGGTTAGGGTACCTTCTCATAATGACTCATCTAATGAAGAAACAAAAACACAGCAGAAACCCTCCCCGCTCCTACAGTATCAATGTTACAACAAACCTGGGCATCTCTCCACCAAACCTTTTTTCCCCCTCCCTAATTAGACACGAGGCTTCCAAGGGAAAACCATAACAAGCTTTATATATTGCAGAGAAGTTTTTAATGCTATTTTATTATGTACACAAAAATACAATTTTATCATCCATTTTGTGTTCAACAGGTGCCTTGAATGTGAAGACAGGAATAATTTATGAATAGGAAGACGTACATTGGCAGAATTAACCAGGTAAATTAGACAGTCACACCAGCAGTCTCTTCTCTTTTTTATCCCCATAATTACATAATATAAATATATTCCCCCCCCCAAAGATACATCCATACATGCTTCTGCAACTCTGTTTTTTTCCCCTCCCTTCGCAAGCACATCAGCTTTAGGAAACTCCCATAACTCAATAGCAATACAGACTTAGGAACATGACTGCATATTTCACCTTAGACAGGGAAATCCTATATTGCAGAGGGAAGCTCCAGATTAAGGAAAAATATTTGTATTGTGTTAGGAACAAATAAGTAATGCTAGTGGTTTTTCACCTGAAAACTTTAAGTGCAGCAGACACAGCAATGGAAGAGATCAATGGAAAAGACATTGGATCATTGGAAGAGACCAGCAAAGAGAAATTTTTGCATTTCTCTTTGTGGGTCTTTTCTGTTATTGTACTCGCTTCTCTACCCAGTAATAAAACACAGCTAAAGTAATTCTTTTGAACCAATTTTTGTAAACATGAAATAGTAGTATGTGTCTATATATGAAAAACACCCAACAATAGAAAAAGAAAAAAACCAAACAAACACCCGAAGACACATGAAATCTCATTACAAACAATGCACAGCTGTCTTTCAGATAGGAAGTATTATAACGAAATACATCTAACATTATTTCTGTCTTGAATTCCTTGAGCGATAACCATATACATCAACCTTTTACATTAGTAAAAGGATGCTGCTCTTTTCCTGAAGTACAGGATCCTTGAAACAAGCTAAATGTACACAACATAACTAAGTCAAGGCAAAGTCATTACTTCACCTACTTTTCCTGTCAACAGGTTAAAAAGATCTGCTTGTAGTAAAAGCTCCTTTTTATACCTCAACCACCACAGAGCCTTTAGAGAATGAACAAAAATAGGTTTCAATTTCAGGCTAAATGCCATGCTTTCAGTTATGGCTTGAGGTGCTGAAACCTGATAGGGAATTATAACAATCCCTCATCAACCCTGGAACAACTGTTTTCATCTGTCACCTGTAAATAGAGCTAATTTCATGAAAAGCTTTGCTACAGTGAGCAGTCTGCCTACAGTTAATCTTTGTCTTGACCTGTACACACTTTGAAACAGCATGCAATCAATTCTTCACCAAAAGCTGCTGTATACTGAACTGTAATTTGCTATAGAGCTTTCAATATTACCCGCCATAAATCCTGAACCACCTCTTTAGAGTAAAGTGCCTGTTCTTCGTAAGTGACACAAGGTGACAGACTGACCCGCAGCAAAACCAGAGAACTGGCATAGAAAGGTATCACCACAGTGTTAGGTGAAATTCATTTGTTTGTCCACAGCTTTCTGCTGTTGAAGTCAGAGCACAGGCATCGTACAGACCTGATGAACCAAATCTTGGCAGGTCAGACCCACCTGTCTTTGCTGGAAAGGTGGCTACCTCCAATGGGTAAAAACAGTGCCACAGAAAGAAAATCAGTGTTCAAAGATGAGAAATCAGATATGTAGCTGCATCCTCCATTTTGAGGATATGCACCAGCAAATAATAAGAAAACCTGGAGGAGCTAGAGACTAGACTTAGAAACAAGATCAACCCATTCCTAACAAACGGTTTGAAAAGGATACTCCTAGAAACTAATTGGAAAAAGAAAATTTCTACTTTGTGCAAGGCAGAAATAGAGATCCTGTGATACGTAGTGACTGAGTGAACTCTTCAACCACATCTGCTTTGAGGTCTTCTGATTGAAAGGTGTTTTGGTTGGTGGGGTGATTTGGTGTGGTTTGGGTTTGTTTTTTTTTTTTTAAAGAATCTGTTGAAACAAAAACTTTGGGAGTTGTTGGTGACTGAAATTAAACATTAACAGTAATCAGACAAAATACTGTCATGCTACATTTTAACAGATTTAAAACTTATATTGTTTATCTATATATGTATATGTGTTATATCTGCAGTAATTTTATGTTAAGAATCAAAATCAGAATCAAGCTATTATTTTCTTTTTTTTTTTTTACATCAAAATGTATGTTATTTTACTTACTTTGTTAAATTTTTAAGCAAGTGCCAATTCGTAACAACCTCACACAGAATCACACAGTCTTCATAGTTGGAAAGGACCTCTGAGACCAAGTCCAACCATACACACATACAAAAAACCCGTACTTCTCAGCCAGTAGAACATGCCCTGAAGGGCCACATCTTTATGTTTCTTAAATACCTCATGGGATGGTGACTCCACCACCTCCCTGGGCAGGCCATTCCAGTACCCAAACAGCTTCTCAGTAAAGTAATTCTCCCTAATATCTAATCTAAACCTCCCCTGCTGCAACTTCAGACCATTTCCTCTGGATCTGTAATTATGCACTTGGGAGAAAAGGCCAGCACGCACCTCTCTACAACCTCCTTATAGGAGGGCAATGAAGTCTTCCCCTCAGCCTCCTTTTCTCCAACCTGAACATGCTCAATTTCCTCGGCCTCTCCTCCTATGACTTGTTCTCTAGATCCCTCACTTCAACAACAGATGATACTGCATTAAAATTTCTCAGTTAACGCAAATTTTCAGTTTTCATCCAGCTCAGAGGTTTGTTTTTTTTCCAAAGTGATGGTGGTCTTCCATGTTGACCAAAGCTGCTGTTGCTGGAAGCTAAGAACAGGCTTTGGTCCATGCATGGGTAGGTGAATATTAAACCTCCATGCAAATAAATGTGTTCAGTTTAAAATAAGATATCCTATTCTCCATATGAGATAAATCACAAGCCAAGTCAACTTCTGTGGATAGACCTGACCTGAGAAGATCTTTTCAGTTTGTGCATATCCACTCGGCCCCCCAAGCTAAAGATATCTGAGGATCTCTTTAATGTCGATGTGTTTATGATAACTGCAGAAGCATCAGTAGGTTTGTGGTCTTTGGCATACAACAGGAGAGTGCATTGATCACAAAACGTAAAATGCTTCAGCAGTTATGTAACTGCTTAATCTGAAGGACACTCGTTAATAAATATCAGGTATGACTAACTTTAGCCTAGAAAGTAGAACATCAGCTCCCAAAAAAGCATGCCAACCTTTGGCAGACACAGCATTAAACATGCTTAAATGTATTTTGTCTATGAAATTAAATGGCATTAAAAACAGTTAACAGAGATGAACAGCAGTAAAATTCAAATAGAAAGAATGGTGATTCTGACAGTTTGTACGTTTATTTTCATTAAATTACCCCCACCAGCGATCACAATCCAAATCTCTTAATGCTGTAATACTACTAATACTATATAATAGTATGTAATATACTAATACTACTAATACTGAAAATAAAATGGGCTTGAAGGAATTTACAGCTAAAAACAAGCCTTGGTCCAAAACTAAGAGAGACTTACCTTCATCTGGTGAAAGAGAATGAAAAAATATTTAATTGCATAAATGGAGCGTGACTGTTCATATAGTTGTCTCTGTAAATGTCTCTCTCTGACCTGGCTCCTTAATCTCTGACTTGATTCAGAGACTTTCCTTCACCTCTGTGTCAGACTATTTAGCAAATAGAGAACATGGATCCTTAAGGATTTAATAAAAGGGTTGCTTCGGATCACGAAATTTAAATTCACTTTCTGATGCCACATACGTATACAACAGCACTTACGAATTCTGACTGACTGTGGTGAAAGTTTTTCATCCTGGCAACACCGTTGCCATAGCAATCCTGACTGATGGGATATTCTTAGCAACCGCTCACAACTCTCTATCCCCAGCACTCCCTGGGTTCCTCCAAAGCTAAGCTACATAACCTCATTTCCAAAACCCCAGTGATCACCAAAACCATTAGAGTAGCATGAGCTCGTGAACTAAAGTGCCTTCCCCACAAATACCACGCACGCCATCTGATACACTCATACAAAGTGCACTTTGCAAATGGGAGGACATGGGAAGAACACTTGGCTTCTGGCTACTGCACGGGAAAAGAGAAGTGTTTAGCTTCTCCAGAAATACCTTGGTGAGCTGGGATCCTATATCCCATTGCAACTTCAAAAAGATGTCATTTATATGAAACTCAACTGCTTACATGAATTATGTCAACATTGTGAACTACACTGTGTTTTAACCTCACATAAAACCGCAGACTGAATTTATTACCAATTAAACATTTTGGTTCACTGCAAAGGTGTGAGTGGTTTTTCAGTAGGGTCACTTATTACCACTATCCTGAAATTCAATTCCAGCTTTATATTGATATAAGGAGAATTTTTCTTAGCTTTCTCTGATTGTATTTCTCCTACAGTTCTGTAATCTCTTGTAAAGGGCTGGAGAGTCCTCCAGCAGTTATTGTTATTTCTTTTAATTGCAATACTTTGGTGAGCAGTGTTATGACCCTCATGTTGGGCTCACTAGCCCTTGTAGCACTTGCTGGGCAGCGCTGCACAGGACAGCTAAACCTGTGGGCGAAGAACAACGTTGCCTTTTCCAATATGTTCTACACTGGGTACTGCCACGACTTCTCTGATCCTAGTTGATGGCCTCAAAGAAAGAGAAAGAAAAGTCATGCTGGGCCTGGTCAGCTAATGTTTTCAAATTCTCAGGACACAAATAAGAGCAGTGAGGTTCCAAGACCATAAAAATCCGTCTATTTTTACACCTATACCTAGTCCACTACCACTCCTCTGTGCTACAGTAGCATTACAGTCAATCCAAAAGTTAAATCACTGAAAGCACAAGACACACTCAAGACATCATCTCGGGTTTTAAACCACACAGCAATGAAGCAGCTAACTACTGACACTATTAACAGTGGTCTCAAACAGGACTATGCAGATTGTATTAATGAGCATGCTCCTAAGCCAGTTGAAGACAAGTCAGGAACTGGCAAACCACACTACCTGTGATATTCCAACTATACCTACTGTGTTCAGCAACCGCTTTCAATTCCTGTCAGAGGCTGCATGCTGCCTCTACCACTTACAGCTGGGCTTCCCTCCACCCTCCATTCAGCACAACATAGACAAAAAAAAAAATAGAACTCAGACCCAAAATAAAATGTGAGTTTTCATGCTGATCCAATTTAAGACGGAGTGAGTCCCATCACTTCACTCAGGTGCTTTATGGACCTCATGTGAGAATGAAAATTGAAGTGGTAGAGAATAGTACTCAACGTGGCTGCCACACAAAGCCAGATTTTGACCTGCTGCTCCCTACCCAAACCTGGATGTGCTACCACTAGAAATACATATAGTGCCAAGAGCAACAGAAGTGACACTGTAACATGACTGACAGATAGCTGCAGCACAAAGTCTGATGGACCAGCTGCTCTATTCCAGAAAGGTACTCATTAAATAACACTTAAACACCTGTAAAGGGAGGGGACCCAAACCCACTAGCATCTGCTCAAAACAGATAACACATTTTCAAGCATAAGCCACACCAAAGTAGACATTCGAGGAGGCCTCTTCAAAGGTAGATATAAAATTTACAAGATGCATGCAAACGAACAGAATACTACCTAACTGCACGTTCCAAAATAAAACAACCAAACTACACAGATAAAAAATTTAGAAGGCCTTCTTGGCTCTATTTCCAAAAGCCAAAGAACAGCAATTTTGAAGAAGGCACGTTCTCAGTGTCATGCTGAAGATTTCTATTGCTGTAGTAGTTGCAACCTTCAACTAAGATGATGGTACAAAATGCTTTCACACTATGAATGTGGCGGAAGAAAAGACTGTCACTAAATGAGGTAGTTCAGTGTTCCCAGACAAAAAAGCTCCTGATAAATTTCTGGCTCCCTTCCTAAACAGAAACCTCTGAATATTCCCCACTGTAATAATAAGCACCCCTAGCCTGACACCATGAAATTTGCAGTTTGCAAGAAAGATAGCAGGAGAACAGCAGCAGCTTGGCCTTTTGCCTGGTCCTGACCCCACACCAACATATACCGAAGGAAACTTTGACCAGCTTTTCAGTATCACACTAGCATGACCTCAATATACATAAATAAAACCAAGATTATGCCTGACATTCCAGCTTTGCTACTTTTTATCAAACGGAAATTAAGCAGAATTCTGCCAGATGCTTAGCTAATACGCAGACGATTTGATAAATATCAGCTCGTGCTTCACTTTATGATTTCCTGCATGTTTCTGTTCAGAGGGATCCCGGGAAGATGCAAGATATGGTGCTGCAAAGCACCCAGTGATATTGTATTTACTTGGACAGATTTTGTCATTTCTTTCGAGTGTGCTAAATATAGCTGATTATTTTTCTTTCTAGCCTAGAAAAGGAAAAAATCACAGCTGACACAGATTTCTTCTCAGCAGTCGCCTGCAAGCCCTGGTTGCAGATCTCCCACAGTGAACAACAAGCAGCAGCATCCTGTGGTTGCAGGTGCTCTGACCACACACTGGACTCCTACCACGCCTCCTTTTCTGTTCCAAAATTAAGTACAGATAACAACAGGGAAATGCTAGAAATATCAGGACTTCACGTCAGTTGCCAAATTTACTCTACTTGCAATTTAATCCAGAAATAATAATAAAAAAAAGATATTCCACATAGCGTAACATTAACCTTTGGGCTTAATATATTCTCAGTCTAGAATCAAAGCGAAGTCCGCATATATTACAGTATCCAATTTATACACACAAAGCTCTCCCCCCCCTCCCTTTTTTTTTTAAGACCAAAGAAATGCTAATTGACAACCTTTCACAGTTATGTCACTTCGATGGTGCTGAGCCAGGACCATCATGTTTGGAACCCTTACATAATTTATTCAGGCCATTTTCATTCTGAATAGGTGAAAACAGACATCTCAGGGATTCCATAGTAAACATGGCACATTTTCCCTTTTTTAACTCTTAAAATTATTTTTAATAAATACAAAAAGCTGAAGATACCACCATCTACCCCATGAAATTTGTCCTCCTTATTTCAAGGTGAGAAAACGTTAAAAGCTCTCCATTAGCAGCATACGATGCATTAAACAAACTTACTTATGCGACACTGAAAGAAACAGTGCCAAAAGTACATTATGCTTGCAAATCTATAAGCTCAAACAGTAGGAACCCTAGAATTAGTTTAAATCTGCGCTTTTGTGTATATCAATGGTGTGTATCACAATACCATCACAGAGAGTATTTTTTTTTTTTTTCAGTAAGATCCCATAGTAATTAGGGGATACCTCACCCAACCTCCATCTCTTCACTCCATTTTTGGCCCTATTCTTTTCTGCTTCAGCAGGTTGCTGCAGGTGACAGAGCAAGGTTACTCCACCTTACAGAGGACCACAAGGTAACCCCTCACTCTGCATTATAATGTATGAAGGTTTATTTCCAATAAAACCTCTCACCAAGAAATCATGCACAAGGCTCCCAAGAACATCCTCAAGGCAATTTGGAGATCATTAATATGACACCTAGGACTAATTGCACGCATGCAGCTTTAAAGCAATCCCTTCCAGTAAGAACCATGATGGATTCCACAAATTATTAGCACCACAGTGAGAAATTTATCTCTCTTTTTCACGCATCACAGCCAAGATGCAGCTTTGGTACAACAACTTCAAAACATCTGCAGATATCTGAACTGCAAGAGTTTGGTGGAAATAAAACTGTGTTGAAAATGAAGTTGTTGAAGTGATACAAACTGTACACAGCGTTAAATACAAGCAAACCATGGCAACTGTTTCAGAGTCAGAAACTCCAGCCTCGTTCCACTGATATAAAAATCTGATGAAACTGAATCTCCAGCCAGATTCTACATTCATTAAATCTATTCAGCAGTTCAGATAAAGGAAAATTAGGAAAGGAAAATTAGACCTCTGATCTAAGAAAAGCGAAGGAAATTTGGTCCCAAGTCAAAGGAACCACAGAGTGACGGAATAACTCAAGCTGGATGGAACTTGCAGAGATCACCTCCTCACCTCTCAAAGCAGGTCCCATTCCACCAGGTTGATCAAGACAGTATCCAGCCAAACACTGAATATCCCCAAGGATGAAGATGCCACAGCCTGAGTAGACTCTTCCAATGCTTGACCAGTCTCGTGGTGAAAATTTTTTCTCCCTATAAGTTATCGGCACTTACCGAGTTGCAACTCATGCCCAGTGCCACTTGTCCTAGTCTTAGCACTGTGCACCTTTAAGATGAGTCTGGCTCTGCCTCTTCCCTATTAAGTAGCTAAAGACAGTAATGCCATCTCCCCTCAGGCCTTATTTTCTTAAGGCCAAATTATAAAACTTGAAGTGAAACACTTATAAAGCAAAAAAAAAAAAATCCTCTCAAGGAAGTTCTAAGGAGACATGCAAATGCATGCTAATCAAAATCTCTTCTTTCCTAAAGATTCTTTATAGGAAACCATAAAGCAACAGCTACTCCTTTTTATTTTTCCTAAACCTAAGATGCTGGCAAAGTTTTTCCTACATGTGAATAGCAAAAATCATGTTCTTGAAAGAAAAAAAAAAAGTCAAAACAGCAGAAATAATGAATAATCAGCATACACTGCACACTGCTAGGAAAGGGGTAAAGGAGGTACATCAGGAAAATAGACTACAGTTGTGTCTAGCGAGCTAGAGAGAACAACAGAAATGATTTATGGTTTGAGGACTTTCTTGTTTTGTTGTTGGTTTTTTTGGGTAGGGGATTTTGTTTGTTTATTGGGGGGTTTGTTTGTTAAACAATCACAATTTACCAGCAGGCGGCCAAATAATTTCCAATTCTTTTTAATTGTTCTGGTGATTTTTTTTACCCATTTGAATGGAGCACTATATTAAAAGTAATAAATCCATTTACGGCATAGATTATTTGGTTGTGAAAATCTTGCAGCAACTCTAGAATGGTTATTTTGACATATGTTCTCTCTCAAAGAAAAAAGTTAATTCTCCTAACCTATAATTATTGTTGTTTACAGATAAAATACAGATTTTGCAACAGTTCTTTAATTTTCAGTCACTGTAACTAAAGGGTTTGAAAATTTAAAAAAAAAAAACCACAAAAAAACCCCAAAACAGTACACACACTACCTGTCACGCAATCAAAATTGTAAACTCAATTTCTAGAAGCCCCTGGCTGAACAAACGAGGCTTATGCAGTCAGGTTGCCTTGAGCTTTGCTGAAAGGATCACCCATTTATCCATGCCAAAAATCAGGCACACCACTGAATGCTTTTTAAAGCACATTTTATTTGTGTAAAAGAGGAACTTCCATAAGTTAGTGAGGGAAGATGTTAAAATCTTCAGCAATTCATACGTAGTACAAAGTATACTGTTCCTAGTAAAAGTTATTTGGTAATTTTTTGAATAAGAATTCAGCAAACCCAGATCATTATGCCATTTAACACTGAATACATGCACAGCATTCGTAATCACTGCTGGAAAAAATTCAGGCTTGGAAAACTTTAACAGCAAAGGCCGCTAGCAGTTGAAATAATACTGTGAGAGAGCACCAACCATTGCATTTACCTCTACAGTATGAGGAGACAATGATGTAAAGGATGTGCCCCTCTAATTACGAACTGCTGGCCCATGCTGACCATCCCACAACTGCACTCTGTGGCCTCCATTACATACTACACCAGATTACAGCTCCACAGTGCTTTCTTGTCGTCTCAAATTCTACTAGCAGCATTACTGCTAAAAAGTACAAACAACTAAGGTGGTGTCACTAAGTGACATTTCCCCCAAATTCATGTAGATCCCTTTATACGCTGCATTGCTTTAAATCAGAGCAAAATCCCCTTTCCTCACCAGCAGAGCGCACATGCCATACTACCAGCATCTCTCTGAAGCCAACAGCCACCAGCAGAAACTCAAAAAATCTTTCACTCTTGCTTGAGATAAATATTGTCTATTCTTGCTTTGAGAATATATTGTGAACTATGGGTGGATGAGGTACATATATAATTTCACTTTACACATAGAAATCACCATCTAATTCTGGGAGAACATTTAGCGTCTGATCCTGCAAACCTTTCTGCTTTCGTCTTCGAAGAAGCATTTGCAAGTTTAGCTCCATCTGTTACTAGTAAGGAAAGAAACAGATTTAGGTTTTTAAGTCTTATCCCCTACATGCATAAACCTTAAGCTGTAATAAAATAAAAGCTATCAAGCTTATAATAAGTTCTCCCTTACTGGAAGACCAAAAAGTCAGACAACAATACCCAGGGGGAACAGTGAGATGTTTACAAAGCAAAAAAAAAAAGGGGGGGGGGGGGGGGGGAGGTTGAAGAGTAATCCTGAGGAGAGCAGTTATAAAATGACAATGTAGGCAGTATTCTCAGGATACAGGCTACACTCTCATTAACCTGTAGCTATATATAAACATCAAACAACAACTCAGCAACCTTTTGAAATCTTCTACTATTAAGAAAATGCAGTAAAGGGAGCAAAGGAGGATTGCCTTTAGTTTTCTTTATCTGGAAAATCCTACCAGGCAAGCAAACGACATATAAGTGCAATGCTATAAAATATTTTGTAATGAGAATATTCAGTGGTAGTATTATTAATATCAGCATGCTTTAACTCAGATGACCTAGAAATTTATTGGCAACTAAAACCTCATGATGAATTTGTTGTTTCTTCATACTAGACTGCTATTTCTGGTTATTTTAATTGGTTTACTACACTCAATATCATCTTTAGGGAAATTAGACAATAAATAATGCAGCTAATCATGTGGTCACATGAATCATATTAATACCATATTACTGCATCTAGGAAACTGCCTGCTGTTCTGCTTGGAACTTGAGTAGAAAAAGAATAGAATCTGTCACAAAGCCAGTGAATCTTGATGGGATTTTAACACTGGTTCTCCATTTATGCTGGTGCCCCACAGGCACACCCTGCAGAGACACCAGCACAGGGTTTACTTCGGAGGCAGAGACCGGCAGAACAAATGCAGTATTACAGGTCAGGAACTGATGCATCCCCAGAACAGTGAGGAAGGAGGGAGGATCTGGGACCTCCTGCCCCAACACTTCAATCCTCTTTCACTCCCGGATCCATAAGGAACTGCCCAGCCAGAGTTTTTAACCAAATCTTCACTAGTTTAAACCAGTTGATATTCTAGGGGCCATTCACTCTAATTACTTTATGCAAGAAGTCAATAAAGGTGAAAATCCTTTCCTTGTAGGCATTAATTGTGGTTCAGGGTATCATAGTTTCACCACAGGGAAAGAAATAGTTATCTTCTCCCCACCCTAAAGATCATGGCTCTTTTAAGGAGCTTCATAGAACAAAACCTAAAATTCAGGAAGTGTATAAGACCCTGTTTTCCCTTCCCCCAGTTTCCTCTTTCCACTCTAATTTCTCTCAAGACATTGAAAAGGCTCATTCAAAATATGGTTGAGTGGGTGATATACTATATCCAGTTTTGGTTCACATGAGATTTGACCCTGGGTCAAAACATTTCTTCAGTACATTTTTATTTCCCTTGGAGTGACATCTACATACTAATGGGGAACCCCTGGTGTTTAAGATGACAAAGATTCACATTAACATTACTCCTTTCAGTTTTGATGTATTCTTTCCACTGAGTTGCTGCAAGGAATGCAAAGAAGAAAACGCTGTTAAAATATAATTTTAAAAAAGGCAAAATTTTGCTATCACAGAAATACAGAATAACTCCTACGGAGGAAGCAGGGAATGTGTATTGGAGAGAGAACCCCTCCATTTCAAACTGAACTGAACCTTAGCAATGAAAGTTCTCAGAGAACAGCTTCTTGGGTTCCATATAAATAAACTGAAAAAAACCTGATCTAGCTGCATCTTGCCTATCGACTTTCAGATAAAACTTTGACAAAGTTTGCCAGCATATTATGTGCTGCATAACAGAAACTTGAATTGCTCTACAGAAATAGGTCAAGGATATAATATACCTACTTGTAATTACTCTATTGAAGTGGTAAACAGTCTTCAGGCAAGAATTTTTACTTTAAATATTAGTGTCTATGGGATTAATGTTGCTTCAGTTATTCTAGTCTCATATAAACTCAATTTAACTTTGAAATTTTCTCCCAAGTCCAAAGCAGAGATGTTCAGAAAGCAGAAGCTTATAGCCTAGATTACCAGATCAACTCCGTGCCAGAGATATCCCTTCAGTAAACAAAGATCATCTTTAACGGTCTTGGTTTTGTTATCCACTGATGGCATTATGGCTACATGCCATAATCAATAGCTATTGATTTACCTTTAGATTACGATAAAGAAAGATTGTGTAACTCAGTTGAGCAGTACCTTTCATGTTCAAGTATCCTCATTAAAATCTAATAACAAAGGCTAGGTTCTAGTCGGTCAATGAAGCAGAAAAACCCCACATAAGCCTAGCTCAGTTTCAGGAAATACTTAGTTGACACTAAAAATACTCACTAATTCTTGCAAAAATTAGTAATGAGGCAAAATTAATTCCTTATTCCAATGCTACAAGCTTTGCCATGTCTCTTTCCTCTCTGAGGAGACAACTGAGTGCAAGCTGCTAATAATTTTTATTCATACTAAAACCAGATACTAAGACATGGAGTAAATTACAAGCATTCCAAGCACCTATTCCCCAGTTTCAATAAACCTCATTCTACTGCTTGTCTGGCCGCTGACACGCGACTCCCTCAGGCAACAATGCCTCCAGTAGCATATACTTGCCACGGCTAGAGGATAAAATAGGATAAAAATGAAAAGCATTTACATCTAAAAGCTGAATTCTCTCACCACATTCATGTTGTGGATCTGTATAAAACAAAGATCTCTACCAAAGCACAGTGGTGCTTCACTGGTGACCTGCTCCCACAGAGCTCTTCCAAGCCAAACCTGCTGTTGCCAGGTTATAGTTGGTGACTGCAGTTGTTCCTCAGAACTTTCAGTGACCAAGGGAAGTATTCTGGGCATTACACAACAGAAAACACACAACACCTGATAAGTAGGTAAATCGCAACACCAATACTATGAAAATCCATTAAAAGATATACATAGGAAACCCCCTTCTCCAGAGTATCTATAAACAACATCAAGAGTCCCAGGTGCGTTACCATGTCAACCTGATGCACAGTAAAAAGAATGGACTTGCAATTCTTTACCCAGAGCATTACACAAACTGAGAGTAGTTATGATTTTAATTTGATCAAGCTTCCCAGAAATTAGTATTTGTTTTGGAATTATATGTTAATTATTTGTGAAAATAATAATAGAACTAGTCTGCAAGTTAGAAGAGACACCCTTCTCTTTTTTTCTTTATTTCAAGAAGTTCATAACCCTAAGAGCTCTCAAAAGGAACAAAACAAAACAGAAAACAAAGTGACAAACATCACTGTAAAATGAGTGAGGTAAAGTTCAAAAACATCCAGAACAAAAGCCTTGGGAATATCAATAATGCATAGTTAATACCAAAATTCAAAGGCTTGTCAGAAACCACACAAGTTCAAGTTAATTTTGCAGAGATGTTATTGCCACAGATAAACCTGCTGTTGTTCTCTTTTTATTATTTGTAGTGACAATAAACCCGTACAGCATACAAAAAAAAAAAGATTGAAAATATTTCGAATTGAAAAAAACAAGACTAAATAGTAAAAATAAGTTTTATGCAATGTCAGTACATATTGCCTAATACGAGTTATAATTAGTGTTCATCCTGGTCCTTCTCTGAGATGTTTTAGATTTCTTCCAAGACAGCTATGTCCAGTAACTCACAACACCAGTTCTTTGGGATTGGAAGTAGGGGACTTTTCTAGACAAAAAACAGAAACTTGTGTTTTTAACTTACACTCACTTCGTTTGCTTTGTGCTCTTTGTCTACATCTTTGTATTCTCTGGACATTCAATTAAATTTCTGCTCAAGAGACAAATCCTAGTACTTTCTTTTAGTATCTACGCACAAAAAGATCTACCTTTAAAGGGCATGCACATGTGGTCTTTTTGCCAAGTTCACGTTGAAGACCAAGGTAGCTGTCAGCACCTAGAGTCCCTGTTTACTCCCTCCCCCTTTTCACAGCCAGAATCAATAGCATGTAGCATCAGAGAACAAGCACAGTAAGATGTAAGCCCAAAAGTGGGACAACTTAAGTGGCAGGAGGAGAGAGCCTCCCCTCATGCTCCCCTCCAAGCAGCGCATTTGCTTTTCCTGAAGGAAGTGAGTAATTAAATCACTTGTCTTTAGAATTCTGTGAGTTCTCTGATCTGTATTTTCCACAGTGGATTCAGGAGACTGAGATGGCAGTAGAAAGAACACTGGGTTTAAGAAAATGGTACGACTCTCTCCAAATTTGACCTCGACAGTGAATAGTATTACATGTCCACCTTAATGCTGATAATATCTAGTATATGTTTTGAGAAGGGTGAGCGTAATGCCATCTTCAGGAACAGCTATATAAGTACACAATGAGAAAAAAAAGATCATTATGCCATTAGGCTCTCCTATTTCTTCCATTTTATAAATAGCGTTAAATATATCTGAAGGAATATGAGAAGCCAAGAAAGACATGGCTAAAAGCTTTCAGGTTTTTCATCAGAGCACTAAATCTTTCTACCTTGGGTTTTTGGTTTTGTTCTGTTGTGGTTTTTTTAGCCAGATAACACCACTGATAGAGGCAGATAATATCAGGTAAGAAAATCCCCACTGATCATTACTGCTATCAAGGATCTAGCCTAAATATTCATTATCTAGTTCATATATCTAGTAAGCATTCCTAACCTAGATTCACTTTGTGCCGGTACAAATGCATATTTTTTTAGTAAAATTTGTGCTGATCCATGAAAATACAAGCTATGAGCATTTTATAACAGTAATTACACCTGTACGAGAACAGGCATCTGCAGTGAGATGCACATCACTCCCTCTTCACCATTATCGCAGGGCACATATCAGTGCCTGCCTGTCTGCTGATTGCCAAGTACCACAAGTGATGCCATCAACAAAAGAAAAAAGGATACAGAGGCTACTGTGGGGACTAAAAGTCCTCCTGGTACCTGCACCACTGCTCTCTACACAACCCAGACGTGTTAAGAGTGAGCTGGAGAGATGAACTCTATCACCTTTTACTCAGCTCTGGTAAGATTTGAGGAGCAAACCTTATAAAGCAGCTGTTTTTCCATCCAGAAGCATGATGTACTATGTCTAAGATAGTTATTCAACAAGGTTAAGGCTAGAAGCCTTGAATCAAATCTTTCATACCTACAACAAAAAGAATCAGCAGGTTAAACCACCTGAAGTCCCATTGGACTGATGTCTTACCTTACACTGTCCTGGTTTGAGATACCGTGACATATCTTTCTTTTGTGGGGTTTTTAAATTGTTTTCCATTGGTGGGTTGAAGCAGTCAGAACACAAAGCTTTGCATAATTAACATACACAGCCACCCATCCTCAGCAATGCTTTGGCAGCATTTTGTAGAAATACAGAAGTACTCCTGAAAATCTATTAAAAGTAACACTTATGGATACAAGACTGCTAATGAGCAATATCATGACTCTTTTTTCACATTTCATTGTAGAGTGACTAACCCGAACTGGTTTGGTGAGATGACAGAATCTAGCAGAGAGCTCCTTAGGCTTCAACCACATTTTCTGAATAAACAAAAAATTTTATTTCCTTTAAAAATGCTCCTGATGAAAGGATTTTCTGCATGTTAAAAGATGGCCTCGCAAAACCAAAAATGAGATGAGATGTGACAGAATATGCTTTTTCTATCAGTGTAATTAATACTAACAATATTGAACCACGTTAATCAAACACTATGCCACAATTTGAATTCCGAGATATCTGTATTATTCATAGGCAATCTTAATATTCAGTCCCCTCTGCACGTCAGACCTAATGTTTAAGATGGTGCATTGTTACAAATCACTCAGAGTAGATGCACTCAGCTACAAAAATCATTAGAAACTACTGGGTTGTAATTCAATGCCTTGTCTTTCTACTTATTGGATATGTGCCAGTGCACATA
Organism: Thinocorus orbignyianus; assembly: GCA_013400375.1. Classification (NCBI taxonomy): domain Eukaryota; kingdom Metazoa; phylum Chordata; class Aves; order Ciconiiformes; family Thinocoridae; genus Thinocorus; species Thinocorus orbignyianus. The sequence continues at coordinate 471,618 of VXBW01007187.1, forward strand.
TTGTATTGACAGTTGAAATGAATGGCAGCTAGGAGCTTAAATAACTTCAAAAACCTGACTCAAGTGCCATAGTGAGATGCTTTATGATACACTGAGATTGAGAAAAAAAGGTGCATTTATTAGATTTTCTTCTCAAATTTTTGATTTATCTAACAAAAGTATAGGGAATACCAAAAAGCAGTTTTATGTCTGCCTTATTATTGGAGCACACACTAAGCATTTATGTTACATATTAATTCAAAAAAAACATTCAACATAAAGCCCCGGTATGTTGTGGAATAGTCAGAGCTGTTGTAAGTCAGTCTAGTTATTCCATACTGCTTTTAACACAGCTTTTTCTCTTGGCTGTCAAACTCAGGCTCAATTTTCACTGTACTACTCTTCCAAATTAAAACAGTTTGAGAGCTCCCTGATCTCTTATTTGCTTTCTTCTAGTTACTTCACAGCACAGTTAAGTGTACAGTAGGAAAAAGAGTCTCATATAAATCCAGCTAAACTGGGCAAAGCTGAACACTTCACGGACTGAATTTTTCTCAAGGCTGACAGATTAACAAAGCTGCATTTTTTTTCCTACTGACATCAAGTATTTAAAAATATCATGCTGTTTTGTTCTTTAAGCATCTGAAGAGCTCAAGAGTTGGGCTTTTATAGCAGGAAGAGTAAGTCATAATGTTGTAAGAAGATTCTCCCATATGTACAATTATTTATTCTGTATCTCCATTTCAATACATACACTTAGTTATTATGTACACTGATTAATGAAAACCACAACAGTGCTAAAGTGATAGAACAGGGAGTTCAGCCCAATGCCATATCTGTATTGTAAATCATACTTCAGGTCACTTTTCGGCAATTCAGAATCACAAACCACAGGAATTAATTTTCCTCAGAATTAAGATTATCAGAGAAGCTGAGTGGGGTTGCTGGTTGTTTTACACAATTGATGCACTTGGCCTTCTATATGGAAAATGCCAAACAAGTTCTTTCATCAAGGGCTCCCAATCCCTTAAGATATTAAAATATTAAGACTGTGTTCCTTTCAGGGACCTACAGAGCTGAGAAGTTTGTTGATAAGGGCTCTCTCTCATGAGGGACAAACACAACCAAATCCCTCTCCACAACCTTCCTCTCATGCACAAAATGAACTTGGCAAACCACAAAATTGATCTAATCCATGGTCACAAGCTCTTCCCTTTGCGATTATAGGCTGGAACAATCAGCTGTCAACTTGACTTTTTGTAACGCAAGACAATCTCATTAAATTGTAATATGACCGTACTTTTTTCCTTACCATAATATCACTGTACTTTTTTTTCCTTCAACACATTGACAATTTGAAGTCTCTCGGATCATCAATTTAATGGCAAAAAAAAAAAAAAGCATTATTCAACCTTTACTAAGAGCTCCCTGATCTCTTATTTGCTTTCTTCTAGTCACTTCACGACAGTTAAGTGTACAGTAGAAAAGTACTCAAGTATATTGTAACCAACTCACAAGCCTGACTTTTCGTAAGTCTTCAAATAATTATTATGAAGTCTTTTTAAGACAGCATGAGTTCCCTACTAACAAGTAATTGACCTATTAGAACACACGTAATTTTAATTCTACTTTACCCTGTTTCCAGCAGATACTTAAGCATTAGTTTAGTTAACACAAGAAAGACTTCCTACAAGGTCTCTAGATAGGTTTGCAGTAACACTTAGGGTCTACAGGAAGAGGGACTCATTTCATTCCAGGACAAGTACCCTCTTAACGCAACAGCAGCGCAGAACTACAGCAGGCCTCCTTGAAGAGGTCAGTGACAAGTATTGTAAGAAATTAGATACAAAAACTGCTTAGAACAACAGTTAGGAGTAGACGAGAGGCATGCTTTTGTGGGCATTTCAAGAAGCGGGACAGCAGTGTGTAACTGTCCATCTCTATTGACAGAAGTCTAGAGTAAATGGGCATCCTAGAGAGAGGGACACAAACTGACCCAGCTCATTATGGCCATCACTGGGCAGAGCTGCAATTCTTTAGACTGCTCCCTGTGCAACAACAGGGATGCTGGTGCAGCAGTTGCCATGCCACACTCGCATCCTGAGGAAATATTTCTGAGAACAAGTGCTTGCCCACCTGCCAGCCCAGATGTTTTCCCCACTGTCACTAACCCATGAAGACAGGCATTACTGCCTCTTCACATCAAACCAAGCCTCTTAAAAAACATTGAGACACAGGGTAGTGTTGGGTTGGTGGTAGCTTGGTTCGCATTTTAAATTAAAAAAAAGAAAAAAAAAAGGGAGCCAACTGCTTAAAGAATGAGGACAAGCCTACACCATGTTGAAAATTTTGCTTAAGGTTTGCTCACCACAGCCGTTGGAAAATGGCAATGTATAATTAATTAGTCACCCAAAGTTGTCGTTTCCACATTGCTCCTAATTTGTCTTCTACACAAAAAGAAGCACTAGAAAGGTTTTTCATTGCTCTCTTTCCCCCTTACAACAGTCTTGATAGCAGGTTACCAGCTATAGGATAAACGGAAAGGTGTGATGCCTGACCCAAAGGCTCCACTACTTTCAGTGGTGAAAACAGATGTCTCTGGAAAACAAAAGCTACTTCCTCAAAATACGAATGAGCTAAAAATAGCTTAGAACTCCTCCTCTTGAACAGCTCCTCTTTTCTACAGTAGTCTACAACACGGTGGTGATATGAGACAAAAATAACATAACAGAAAATCCAGTATTATAAAACACCGAAGCAAACATTAGTTAAAAGAACATGAAGTGACAGCATTGTATCACACAGAAGAAAGATGAAAATAAAATCATACCAGTTAAAATGGTAATTCTTTCAATTTTTCTATCAAACATTAAAGTAATAAAAAGTTGAGAGTACGTCCCTGAAATGCGTTTTTAATCACTTTGTTTTATTCATGCTCTAATACTATAATTGCTCTCTGCATGAAGAACGAAAAAGCTTAAAACTGTAAGAATGCTTTTCATAAGTAATCTTGCAGGACCAGTTATGAACATAAGAGTCATGAAACGCAGCAAGCATCAAGAGTAAGCAAGCTGCACGGGTAGATTAGCTATTTTGGCCCTATATCTAGGGATCTGATCCATTAGCACATGAAGATTAGAAACCACTTTGCTACAGCTGTGGTTCCAATCTTTTTTTTAATTATAATTTTAAAACTTCAGGTTGAGTTCTAACTGATCCCCGAGTGATCAGCTGCAAGTCAAAATGCAAAACAGACAAAAGAGAACTACTGCTCATAATAGAAGAATGCATAGAGGAACCATTAGCCCACCTATTAGTCATATTACAAAGCAAGAAAAGCAAACAAAGCCAGTCAAAACAACAATGCTTAGGAGTTACTGCATTTAGTTGTTATCATCAGGAGAAAAATTACTTATGCAAAATTAATAAGAAACTTGGTCTTTATGTGAAATGCTACAAGGGAATTTCTTTTGTGCCACTGATGTAGTAGAATATTTATGAGCTTTGGGAATCAGGGCAGTCAGAATTACAAGAGACCGAGGTCATAGAGGGTAGGACTGCAAGGTTACATTGCTTAGGGTTTGTTTTTTTCTTTTGTTTTTATTGAATGCATGCAACCATGCATCTTTACAAATATTTTTATTGTCCTGAACGAAAAAAAAGAATTGTTGTGAATTTGTTTGGATGTGACCCAGACATAGGCACTGTAATACTCATTGTTATCTATTTTTATTAAATATCTCCTTTTGGAATAGTTTCCCGATATGCAGGAAGACGCCACTGTTCAAATGCATGTCTTCAACCATGAAACTGCTTGAAACTGAAAATCAAAACCAAAGGATATCATACTGAGCTGCACACATTATAAATGTATAAACAGGTAAATGGACACAATAGTAGTTACATCAGGAAGAATGTTTTAATATATTTTGATTCTATATACAGGTATTAAAAACTTTACAATAGCAACCAAAGCAAGGTCCAATTTGCAGAGCATTAAAATACATGCCTGCATAGAACCAGAAAATGCCCTGACTTTCAGTAACTGTTTTGCCCATAAATTGGAGCAGAAACCTTTTACTAGTTAATTGGTGAGAAGATAGAGTTTCACAGTTACACTGGAACATACATCCATCTTTTGTCCTTTTCTTTTGTATACACGCGAATGACCCAATTTAGCACAGCACTGAGGGGATCTCCCGAGACAGGCAAAGTTCATGAAAATATTCATAGGAGAAAAGGTATGTCATTATCCCCAGGCTTTGTCTACTAGACTGTAATTAGAAACATATCTCTTTTCTCAGCAGCTAGGTCTCCTGGCCTCTTTCCAGCCTACACTTCTTGTTGTCTGTTATGGCAACCCAAATTGGGAATAAAGGAAGCAAAATAAAATGTTTCCCACTGTACCTTCGGAGAGATCTAACTCTCATATATATGGTATGTGGATACAGTTGTCCTTTTTTTTTTATTATAAGAGATATGATAGCTCAATGAAATGGTAACTAGCTACAAGGATAGCTGGATCAAAGCTCCTTCAGCAAGACAGAGGCAGCGTCATTATTCTGTGACAAGCTGGTGATCTCTTTCTAATTACTCCAAGGTAATTAAATGCCATAAAAAACAACTCCAAAACAACTACAAACACAATCTTTGTCAATCTTAGCATGAAGATCAGACAAGAACTGAATGGCCTCTTCACTTCTTTAATAGCTTTACCAGGTCAAAGCTAGCTAGGAAGTTGGTACCAGTGCTGTCTGCTGTCCCAGTGGACAGAAACCTTCATGGCTGTTCAATTTACCCTAATCACAGGTATTTCCTCCCTCAACCCTGCCTAACCCAACAGAAAAGACAGTGGCTTGGTTCCCTCTAGAAAACAGCTAGGTAGCAAAATAAAAACACAGTACACGTAGAGGAATGGCTAAAAATGAAAGATATCATACTAATATTCATGAAAACCAGACCATTTTTAGGAATATAATAGCAGACACAGCAGGCAAAGTGCTGTCATAAACCTTTCTGCACTGATTCAGCAGCATTTTCCCAGCGAGTTCTGTAAAGAACTGAATTCCTGCAGGAAAACACCATTCCAGCTTCAGAGCTGCATGTGGCCTGGTGTCTCCGCAGCCGGCAGCAATGAGGTTGTCAATTAATATGAACTGTGGAGGTGATCCAAGAGATGGGGATGAGTCCACTGGGAACTCCCCAGAGCCCATCAGCTTCATTTTACACGGACTACTGAATAGCTATCAGATGCTGTCAATTTCCACTCACTGTTACAGCTGAACAAATAATGAGAAAAATTATACGCAAACATCCCAGTGATTTCTGTATGATTTTGCTCCAACTGTGTTCCCACATTTTTCTATTTGTTTATCATGGATGTTTTATGGGAAGATTTTGCTCTCAGTATTCTCTCTCAGGACCACAAAGTAAATCTTACCACCAACAGCAATTTTCAGGAAAAAAAATATTATGCACAGAGTTATTATAAATAACAAACAAGTTTGTTAAAATTGCAATCTGTTTGCAGACAATCTGCAATCAAGAGAGAAGGCTAATTCATCAAGCAAATTGTTACTGAAAATTGTCTTCCTCAGCTATAATCACCCATATAACCGGGGCACTTTGAAACTGAGGTATGAGACATCAGCAAGTCCTAGCACTGATTCCCTGTTTTATCCACTTGTCCCAAAGTGTAAATTTAATTTAGGAACTCTGTATGTGGAATGAGTACCAAGAAGCATGCAATCTCTAGCAATAAAGAACTTTGGATTTCCAGAAGAAGATGTGTTCAAAGCGGCTTTGGCACTGTCTGACACACCATACACCCACTAAAAGCTCAAGCTTGTCATATTTATTTGAATTTGCCCATAGCTGAAGATGAGCAGAGCTACTACCTACCAGACTCCTACTCCACTTTGGAAGCTGAAAAGAGTTCTGGAATTATTTTGAAGGAAAAATCAGTCATTTTGGCAGGTATCATTTCTGTCTGGCACGTAATTAGTTTACTTGGGGAAAATTATTTGCTCCCTATTCACCCACAAGCTTTTCTATTTGCACAGTGCTTCCTGAGAGAAAAGATAGGGAGAGGTTAAAATTAGCAATGAACACAGATGCCATTGTTTCTTCCCATTACCTCCTCCCACAGCAGGCGTCTTGCATTCACACCGAGTGGGACTGAAAAATATAAATCTAAAGCTTATATTAAAAACCAAAAAAAATAGGGGGAAAAAAAATCACTTTTTTAAAACAACTGGTAAATCAGAGTTTTCTGGCCAGCAACTACTTAACATATAATTTTACTAAGCAACCATTAGCTACAGTATGTGACTTCATTAGCATCTTAGGGTTATACTCCCCAGTACTCAACACCAGTATTAAATTTCATTACCTCAAGCCTAGAAAGTCAGGACAATATGACAATTAGACTTCAAATATCAGACTTTAAAGAATACAAGAAATCCTCTGAATAGTCTGTTTCTAGAATGACTAACTAAACAAGAACGTCAGCACTGACTTCAGCTCAGCTGCCACAGGAAAAATAAAAGCATCTGTTTTTCTTCCTGGCACATATTGAACACAACTGAGTCTCTCACGCATTTGAAATATACTTACACCTTTCAAAAACATCATTTAAGGGGAAAAAAAAAAGCCTTGTACAGCCTGATAAAACAGGGTGTGGACCAATGAATTCCAGCACCTTAAAAAAAATCCAACCAAACATTCTCTTCAGGTCTCCTACATGCATCCAGAGAAAAAAAAAATCTGGATTTCAGACGTCCCTGTTTTGTGCAGATCTTACCCACCTGTAACTCAACCAGTGAAACACTTCTGAATGCAGAAAAAATGATGCATTGATCCATAATCTGCAACTTAATCATGTCATGCCACGTGTTACTTAGGAAATGAAAAAAAAACATACCTAAATTTTAGATTTTTGTGTGTTTGTAGAGAGAAAGAGACTGGCATTACTGCTGTGATAAAACCAATTATACATGATAAAGCTCTCTTATTTTTGCCTAACAACCTGATTCTATACAGACTCACCTCATCCTTCTTTTCTCACCTAAATAACAAGAGATACTAGCTGGCAGACACCACAGCACAAAATCAAGTTGTTCATAAAATGTATCAGGATGCTTAATAGTGCAAGATACTGTGAGTAAATTAATCCTTCTATCAAATGGCTGACAGCATCATATAGGGTCTGCGTTAATATGTACACATGGTTCTTCTTGAAAAATTATCAAGCCATCTCCTGCTCCCAAACAGAAACCAAGAAGAATTAAGTCTGTGTTGCCCTTGAATAACCCCAGTAAGCAGATCTTTCCTTAATAAACTTTAATAAGGATAATAAAGCAAGCAAGCTCCTAATCACAAGGTTTACTCAGAAATTCATAAAGTCTAATGAAATAATCCAAAAAAACCCCAAAGATGTGGTTTGTTAATATAAGTATTTCCTTAATAATGAATTCTAATTACAAATTAACATATATAGAATGTTCTGTATTGCTGTACGCCTCCGGTATCTTCAATTAAATCTGTTCTTAAAGGTTTCCGTTCAAACCCAACAATACTGCCTATTCATAATTTTAAAAAGCAAGTGAAAGATTCAGCGTTCTTGGATGGCACCACTTCCTACCACAAAGTTGTTTCACAGGGGATACAGCATGTTATTGACCAGTTTTATAACAGCAGTGAGCTGCACTGGCTCGTGGAGTACCTGCCCTTAGTGAGGGACAGCACATAGCAACACTGGCCAAGTCCAGACCAAAAAAGGAATTATACCCTGCTGGAAGGTCAGACTTCTCTGGGTCAGTTCTCCCCTCTCTGCCCACCCATCAAGGAAGGGGCTGGAGTCCCACAGAAGTTGATCTCTCCACTTATCAAGGTGGGGAGAAGGATGTTCAACAAGGGCAAGTACTAATAACTCAAAAATAATTAAAAATTAAGTTTCTGGAACTAGAAGTCAAGCATTTTTTAATTCACAAAGCTGAGACTGCTAAGGAAGAAGTGTATTTGGTTAGGACAGGGTAGAAATAACATCATATAATTAGAGATAAAACATTCTATTTTCAATTAAAGACTAGAACTGAATGGAAATTGAAAAGCAGAGATGTGTTGGGATAATGACCCCTGATATTATGTATAGTTCTATGCCAGGCTCAGATTTGAGTTACTAGAGCCTCAAAGGGGTATCCTCAACTGGCTGAGGTTTAACATAACAAAGGGATTCCAGTGGCATTAGTATCAATGAAGAGAGGAGGTTATAAAGCATTTGCTCCCTACAAGTCAAAAGGATAATGAAATTATGCAGCTCCTTTCTTCTCCCGCTGTCAGCGGATCCTTAGTTAGCTGCAAACTCATTACTGTTGCTTTTGACAGATGTGGTACAACATGGAAAACCATCTAAGGCTCAAAATGCTGTCAAGAAAAATCCCGCTCATGTGGCTGAAGAGACACTAGATCTCTACAACAGCAAACACTGATTTCAAAGAAATGCTAAGACTTCTCATTAACTGCAATAACCACATCTCTGGAAAACACACCAAGTTCACCGTTATAGATCTGGAATGACCACTGGGATACCACAAAAAACTCAAGAGAATTCATATGCAGCACTATTAGACACAGGGCCTCCTAATGGATGTCCATAACTGCCCAGAAAAGCACAGAACATGGTTTTCAACCCTGCCAATCAATCCAGGAGTCACATCTGTGAAAACAGGGAGTAATTTTCTCGACCTTCCCTCACACAGAAGGAAAAGAAGAGTGCTTGTTCTGAAACACCAGGGAATAGGTTTGCGCTGTAATAGTTGATGGCAGCTGTGTTTGCTGTGGTCACTTTCCCATTGACATTCTTTCATTTATTAGCCATACTGCACATTGCTCAAAGGTGCATATTAGATTGGAAGTTTACTATTTATTACTACAATGAAGACATGCGCTTAACCAGGATGCACTGACACACGCTCAAGGAAATGTTACAAACACCTTGAAAAACAGATTCTAATAAACACAGACCTAGATTCCACAGCAAATCTGCAATGATTCCAAAGCATCAGTTACACTTTTTTTTTTTCCACTTCAGGATAAAATATAAAGTTAGCCCAGGGATCTTTGCCCCCTTCCTTTTCAACGCCCCTCATGTCACACATTCATAAGCGGATCAAACCTTGGTCAATCTCTCACTATATTTCAGACAGAATGCCCTAGTCTAGCATTTTTCTATTTTCCCCCCAACTCTTTTACCCTTTCTTTTTTTTTCTCCTATCTTGCCCTCATTCTTCCCCAACCCCACTCTTATCCTTTTTCCCCCCTCCTCCATTTATCACATTACTGTCTTGTCTTTGATTAGTTCATCTCCCAGTTCCACCCTCTTAAGCCACACACAGCTGTAATGTACGTATCCACTCAAGGCAGCTTGCTTCGCCAACAAAAGACAAGGCTGTACTGAAGTGAACCTGCTCCTGAAAACAGCTCTGTAAGAGGTAACCACAGAGGGAGGTTCAGGGATACAGTCTAAACATTAATGACCATTCACCTTCTGACCCAGCAACAGCTCAACGAGCAGCCTAGCACACAGATGAGAGGAAACGAGCATCCCACAGCAGAGCTTCCTACATCAGACACAAGCAGATCTTCAAAGATTTCTTGCATCATTTCTTACCAGCAGCGAGAATATACTCTCTACAATTTTCACTGAAGGAAAACATCACCTCAACACTTGCTAAACTAATACCTAAGCAAATGGCAAAAAGTTTGCTCTAATTTTAGTACTAGTTTGTCCAAAAACTCCAAGTAAATGTTTTGTTCTGCAATTGAGTGTTGCCCAGGGCAGAGGACGCCCAGAAGGAAACCCAGGGAAGACAGAGCTACACACAGGCCAAAAAGCAGACTTTCCATGCAGAATAAATCTATTTGAACATCAACATTGATGAACTTAATCTCAGCAGGCAGTTCGGCATCTTTCTCCATTTTTATCACTGAGAATTTGATAAACAACTGGGTTAAAACACTCTATCTAGAGCTCCAGGAAAGTTCAGTCCCTGAACATGCCAAACCCTCTGCTTGTCTGCCTTTTTCTTTACTGCCTTCCCAAAGAGCCTCAGCAAGTGGCGCCCAACAACACGCCTGATTCTTCTTTTACATCCCTGCTCCTCAGCGTTTAACACCAGGACATTAAACAGCCATCTCTTTATTAACAGCACAGCTCCTTACTTCAGCTCACACTAAACGCAGACAACCATCTTGTTTTGCAGATCACAGACAGTCCTTTGGCAAAAACAGGCTGTGCCCTCCTCTGACCTTTTGATTTTCTATGCACAAAAATACATCTGTGATCCAGCCTCTCTGTGATAGAGGGAATGAAAACATCCTCATCAGATGCGCTTAACTCCTTCCATTTCTTATTGGAGTGAGACAGCAGAATCCAATTACGCTTATCTCTACAGCAAATACAATACAAGATAACATCCTACATGTTGAGACCAAAAAGTTCAATACAAATTTTCTGTACATCAGCTTGCACTCAGGTTCCCAGAAACAGAGCATCAAAAGCTCATTAATTCTCTTGCCTCTTCTACCTTCTCTGCTTCACAAACAAAAACTTAATCCAGAAACATTTTGTGGCATTTCATTTTAATACAGGGTAGGTGGTGCAAAAAGCTGTTGGACTTGAAATCCCTGCCTAGACAATCGTAAGGCAGTTTTCCAGAGTCTCTCAGATATGACCTACAGAAATGCCCGCACAGACAAAACCAGAAGGCCTCATGTAGTTTTCTGACAACTTTGATGAAACACATTTACATGAACATTGGGCTTGTAGGACACAACAGAAGACAACGCCCAGAGAAATCACCATTAATGCATCAGGCAGATAACAGTTACGAAGACTCTTTTCAATGCACTGAAGAGGAGCAGACATCAGTCTGATGTTTCTTATAATCTAGGAGATAAAATACTGGAGTTTCTTCACACCCATACAGAAACTAGCTACATGCAAGAAGACAAAGCAAATCCAGGAAACTACACAAAGTGTGCTGTTATGTTTGAATTCATATTGATGTTACTTCTATGCACACAATAAAGATTGACCTAATACAGGTCAAAAATAGTTGGTTTCAGTAGAGGCCAAGAAACACTCACCAGCCACAGAAATTCACGTGCTCTGATACTCCACCTTTCAGATGCTCGTGGAAATTGCTTTTATACTGGTCATCCACTTGCAGCAGCAACAGCAGACAACTTCTAACACATAGAATTCACTTGGAGACCTTTCTCTTAATCTTAGGGGAAAAAAACATGGAGCCTGAGAAGGAAGTTGGTAGCCACGTGTAGGTATGTAGGATACAAGAATGGAAGGGCTCGCAAACCCTAAGAGCTGTCAACAAGATTCGGGCTTTCTTAGTTTTAGATTTGCCCAGAGCAAATTCCCAGCTACCTTCCAAGAAGCAGGTATTTTCTAATAGGAAAGGCCTCTTTCTTGAAGTAATTCAACACCACAAATAAAATGAAATATGATCTATACTGAAGAACCGTCTCCATAGCTTTTATGGGAACATTAAGTACACATAGTAATTAAATTATGTTTCTATTATTTTAATTGACTCAAAACTTAGTTTTACACTGACTGCAACAGCAGAAAGTAAAAGGATATTTTTTTGAAGTTCCAGTCTGTGAAGGTATTTGACACATCCCATAGTTCAGATAGAAACCAAGTTTGATCCTGATGTTATTTGGTTGCCTAAAAGCCAGACGTTACATTAGAAGTAAAGGTGACCCTCTGACTGCTGTTTTCTGGTCTATTGAAATGCACCTTCATGAAGGAAGGTTTAATCTGATCTAACGGAAAATGTCAAAGCTTGACTAAATGTCAGGATTTCATTACAATCTGAAACAGTGTCCTGAAAAATAGCTGTGAGAGCCGATTTTTAAGTAAGTTTATACTGATACTACTTCTGTGGGCTTTTACTGTTGTAAGAAAAAAAAAAAAAAAACATAATATGACTAAAATCCAAATCCTGACAGGATCTGAAGTGACTCTTCGTGATTCCCTAGTTTTTACATTTTGTGACAACCCCAATCTAATTCGTAAGTCTTACAAACAGCATTTCAAAATAATATTTATGAATAAAGACCAGATATTTACGAGTTTGTTTTCTAGTGAGCTATAAATGAAAATAGAGCAACAGAAGTTGAAAACCAAACACCAAACTAGTAGGAAGGCAACAACAGTCAAAATAAGAACCCCTGAGAAACACTACTGTCATATTCTGACAATTAATATATAAACCCAAACAATTCCTAATTATAGACAAATTGAAGACCAACAAATAGATGTGCAATCATGTAACTTTTGCAAAACAAATGTTATTTGTTATAATAAATATAAAAATATTTTTATATTATAGTTACTGCAATTGTTCTTGATAGCATATTACTTAATCATGCCCTGCTCAGCAAATAATCTTTTCCTGAAGTGAAAACAGACAGAAAGAGAGCACGAATCCATGAAAACGGAATTTAAAAAAAAAAAATGTACCATGTGTAGCCAGGATGCACTTATTCCACTGCTGAAATACTCAGCAGTCTTCATCTTGTCTTATGGAACAAGATACCTATGGAACAGATATCAAGTCAAAGCAAATTGTAACAGGTACCATCTGCCATCTCCAAGGCCCTGAAACTTAACTGCCCTTTTCCTCTTCAAGATGCCACCCTTCCAGTAACAGGGGCTAGACACTAGTGGGGCTGAAGTGGGCTGAAGTGGGTTACAACGCAGCCGTTCAAGAGGTTAGATTACAAGGAACTGCACCTATGTACACACACAATTTAACCACACAGCTGGTGCACGTCTCAAGAAAGATTCTATAGCACCTTTTGTCTTAAGTTAGTTCTTAAATCTCAAAATACCACCTGTGTAGCAAAACTAGGCACATGTTCCCCATTTTCAGATACAACATAATATTACTCATGAACAGTCACCTTCAGCAAAATAAATTATTTTGTGGCTTCATCTGAATTTTGAAGAGATTTGGTCTTTAAACTAGAAGTGACATGCGCCCATCAAGCCCCATCTATCAAAGAATCCTTTGATGAGCAAAGCTTCAGTGAACCATCTGCAGCGATAAGCATGACTTTAAGCCATGCCTCAGTGCAGCTGCTTGACAAATCGATTTCAGAAAAAGTGTTGTAAAGCTGTGCTAAAGCTACCCACCTGGGAAAAATAACTCTAAGTGAGAACCGCAGCTCCAAGAGCATTCACTCACATTGCAGTGGGATTGGAGGCCACCCTTCCCTAGAGTGAAGGAGAAGCCAAGACGGCAGGTGGACACACATATAGACAATTTCTAAACAGGTTTAGTTGACTTAAGTTAGTGAGTTAAAATAAATTGATATCATACAGATTTAAAACTGCTATGGATCAGTTTTATAACAGAAGAATAAGTTACCATGAGATAAGTTATCATCTATATTAGACCAGTAACTTCCTTTCTCATACCCTGTGGCAAGCAAGCCAAAATAACAGAATATCCACCTGAGCACACCCCTGGGCAGGTACCACAGGCCAGTAACTGCAATTACTCACATTACAGCCCTTTTTATGGGCCACAAGAGTTTAAGTCCAGGCAAAATTAAAGCATGGTCCTGAGCCGGCAAAGAATTTAACCCTGTAAGCATGTTCAAAGTCTCACCTAACTCCACAAAAAAAACCCAGGGCGAGTTATATGTGATGCTTAGCCCAGTTCCTGCTCTGCACAGAAGCTCCTGTGCCTAGGGTCTCATTTAGGTAAAACAACATCAAAATGGATGCAGATGTATTTTTTTAAAAGATAAATGCAAACTGAACAGAAAGTCATCAGGAGATGATGAACAGCCACCTGCATGTTTCCCACACCGTTGTCCAAGTTACTCTTAGGTACTTGTGCAGCTCAGCAGCCAGCTGGTTCCAGCAGCCACAGCAATTTTTATTGTAATATAACAGACAAAGCAAATCCCTTTCCTAGCCCTTAACATCAAGGTCATTAAGCTATATCAATACGTACTCCATTTACCTCTCAAGGTTTGAAGAGCCTATTTTAGACTATTTATAAATACAGGTAAAAAAAAACAACGCAGTAAAATATGACCCACTATCCTCCACAGCACACTTACTGTTAACTACCCACATTTACTTCTTCTACAACTCTGACTTCACATCCTTTATCCTCACAAACTGCAGGTGTTCAGCAGATTCAGGCAAAAAGAATTTGCTACTGGTGTAGCTTTTAAGTAAGTCACACTAAAAGAGACAAAGAAGAAGAAATTAGTATACAATGATACACCTGCTTTGTCCTAGAGCTCAACCTGTGAGGTCTCAAGGCTGGTTCTCTTCCTATGTAACTCTCCTTGCTAAAATAACCTGCTGTTAGGAACAGCACCACGTTTCCTCTATTCCTTATTCTCTATCGTGAATTTTACTAGAGGATTATTATGTCTTTCAGCCATAATTCAAATTGCACATTATTTCTAGCATTTTAGAAGGGACCAATTTTTACCAGTAATATCCCAAGGCAGCTGATATTTTCCATTTCTCTCTGCCTGAACAGAGTTCCTAATGGAGAAGGGGGAGCCAAAGTCAGTGTTTGGGCCAGATAATAAGTCATAAACGCTGACAGGATAAATATTCAGGAGCATGCTTTCCAGACACCATCAAGTAACAATCTTTGGAACAAATCAATACACTTTAAGCAGTCAACACAACTTCTATAATTGCTTCTATTCCCTATTAAAATGTTTTAAGGTTTAAATGACTCAAATTCTGCGATTCACAATGCAATACGTGACTACTGTCTGCTTCAGTTTGTGATTCATGAGCTTTTCAGCTGATCGAAGTCAGACTGAGCTACTCTGTATCAAAGAAATGGTTCACATCTTAGTTTTCAAAATGCTGAAAACTATCACTCATTTTCCTACAGAAGACGTTTCCTTTGTGTTATTTAACTAGGGCTCTGCATTCAGGAATTCAGAAGAGAAACTGACATTTCCTTTTAGCAGCACTTTCTTAAAGCTGCTAAATCAAATGCCATCTCTAATGCAAGTAGATACTACTGCATCGCCAGCGTGTGGTGGAAAGATGTATGAGCACAAGGTGGCAATAGAGCATCAAATCAAGATCTGTGTGTGTTTTATTCCTAATTAGATGCTTGCTGTCACCACAAAATGCACACGCATGGGTCATACATCTCTACTGAAAACACAACATGATTCAGGCGTGATTTCTTATGGCTACATTATTCTCAGGTAAATGTAAGAAGAGTATCTCTCTCCTTAGGTAGCTGACAATTACAAAGCCTTCCTAACCACTTACATTTGACATTACTATTTCAAAACTCTGCAAGGGTTTTCTAGTTTCAAATCTCTCAAAATAGAGACTCCTCTTAACATAAATGTCGCAATTAAACAAAAATTTGTTTAGTGCTGCCAAGCTGACGCCCTGCCTTCCCTGGCTGGAACCCACCACGCGGCAGTGCCATGCAAAATAAATCCCATAGATAATTTCTGATAAGTATGGTTTTAAGGTTTAAGCACTAATGTTGCAGGCACCGGGAGCTGAAGCCCAAGCAGCGTATCTTACATGCATTTATACCCCCTTGCACATACACCACAGTTACTACACACCAACCAGCTGATATCAGTGACAATGAGGAGGGCCTGATTAGAAAAGGGCAGTGGCTGAACTTCCCACCTCAGCAGCAAATGGAGAGGAACCAAGAAGCAGAACAGGAGGGAAATTCTCTCTGGCTCAATTAGCAGTGACCACAGCTGGGGACGGGCAGGTCCTGATCCTTGCAATCCATCACCTGAGGCTGGAAACTGATACACAGCAGGTAGCAACAACGTCTTCATGTCTGTACAACAATTATAGCACACCAAGGAAACATTTCTGGCAACGACTCTGATGGTCTGCGAGTATATCAGCAGCCCAGTGCTGCCAGGTGGAGAGCTGTGTGAATATCAAGCTATAAATACATTTGCAGACTTTGGTCGCTGCTCATCCACCACAAAAAGCATGCCAGGAGCATATCCATTGCTACACACATCACTGAGAGATCAGATTTAAGAAAAATATCAAAACGAAGCAAATGGAAATAATCAAAATATCTAACATCCTAAAAAGCCTACAAAAC
Source organism: Thinocorus orbignyianus (assembly GCA_013400375.1). Lineage (NCBI taxonomy): Eukaryota > Metazoa > Chordata > Aves > Ciconiiformes > Thinocoridae > Thinocorus > Thinocorus orbignyianus. The sequence continues at coordinate 487,769 of VXBW01007187.1, forward strand.
TTGGGACACAATGTTAGCAAAACTGATTGAAGTGGCAGAGATCCTCAATTAAGATTCCAAATGAATAAATATTTAAGCATGTTGGTGTCTAGCTGCCTAGTGTACCTGAAAGCAACCTCTAAAACAGTATTTCAATATTGACACAGAGTTTATAAATTGACCGTTTAAATGCCACGATAAGCCATGTAGAACAAGCATCGCAAGGAGAATGACCGTATGTGAGAAGCTGACTACAGGCTTTACATTTGCACATTCTGCTAAAATATTGAAGAAATATCTTAGCAGCTATGATTTCAGTTAGCTCAAACACCAAGAAGCCCAGAACACAGGTCAACACACACACCTGTGCTGATGCCTGGGCCCAGGCAACAAACATGCCACGTACTCATCTCCTTCACAATTTCAAGCTAAACTGCAAGTAGTGAATGCTCAAATACGTGAAAGCACATTTTTAAGGTATCATTGGAGACTATTTCTCAACAGGAGTCTTCTCACCACTTAAGTCATCGCAGTCTTCCGATTGATTATTCTTAATTTATTAGCATGCCAGTTTTCTGATAAAGAAGGAGGGGGGGAGGGGGAGGCGAGATTGAAGGCCACTGCTGTAAATCAGTATAGCTCTACGAATTTAATCCAAAGCACAGATATTAAACTTTTTTCCTAGAATTGCTCTATACATCCATTGTCAATGAATCTAGATTTCCAATTTTGCAATCAACCTATAAAAATACCTGTCTTTTCCTCTCCCACCCCATGGTATAGAGCTAAAATTCCCATTAAACGATGAAATCCATATGCAGGAAGTTATGCTAAGTTATTCACATGATATCATCCATATCAATAGATAGGCAATTTCAAGACCATGCTGTCATCATACAGCTGAAAATCTCTTCCAAATAGTGCATACTTCTTATATGAGATTAAGGAGGTAAAAAATACAGTCATGGGACAACAATCCCCTCACCAGCAAAATAAGGAAATTACTAATAATTAGTAGACTCTCTCTGAATAAAACAGACTGACTTGCTTAAATATTAGTATCTTCTTATTACTGAGCAAAATGAAGCAATTGTGTGCGTATATTCTTTAGAAAAAGTAGTCAAGGGGTAAGCTATAGAACATAGCAAACAATGCTTAATCATCTCTTAATATAGGGGTTTTTTTAAAAATAACTTAACTTCACTACAATCACAGCTACAGCTTCCTGACTGGTTAACAGATAAAGAAAGTTATTCAGAAGCTATTTCTTGCCCTGGCTTGCTGTCTGGCTTAGTGACAGCATTACATGACCCCAGATCTCTGACAGGCTGGCAGGGAACCATCGTTCCCATTTAACCTTCATTCCTGACCACTGGCCTTTATCAGAGAAATGTTGCACTTCAGGCCCATATAAATAACTTCACTACCCCTAGAAACATTGACTGGGACACAGCTTGGGCTTTAACTACATTTGTTACATGCTTTTATTCCTTACGGTGCGAGTCCAGTTTCAGGGAAATGATGACTAAGGTACATTTTTGATTTTAGTCATTGATAGCTATAGAGTACATTAAATAGCACAATCTAATTAAAATAAAATGAGAGACAATAATAAAGCTATGAAAAACCTTTCCTTAAAAAAGGTAAAATGCTAACCTCTAAATATTATTTTTCTTAATTCTCTGTCTCCATATCTTTTCAGTGAGTTAAAATTGTCTTACCTGCCATGAAAATACTGTCACACACCCAAAAATCAATTTAGTAATCACCAACCCCCAAACCTTGGAAAACCATCATTTTCAAATTCATTTTATGCCAATGATGATTTTAAAAAAAGAAAACAAAAAAAAAAGCCAACCACAAAGCACTGATATATATACTTGGAGAGAGCAACTCATCTTTGCAAGCATATCCCAAACATCGATTGCATGAATTTTAAAGGCACAGTAATGGGAGAACTGCCAAAACATTTATACTCAATACAGAGGTGAAAGCAATTGAAGCTTCCTGTTAGCTGAGCGTATACTTTCACATCAACACAGCACTCATGTATATATATGAGTTTTTTCTTTTATTCTGTCTATAGCCCTTGGAAGGTACTGACAAGACTCAAATTCAGATCTGTTTGTTAGACAGATGTTTATTGGCAATATTTATTTTAATAGCAATGATTCATTGATAATGCTTTTGATGTGCCAAATGGTTTAAACAAGAGCTTTTTTTTTTTCCTTACTAACTAGCATCTGGTTGTTTTGCTGGATGAGATGATGACTCTGCAGGGTGTATGAACAAGCGGCATTCGAGCAGCTTCTATAGTGCTGCTGTCACACTGCCACGAAGATCTAAAAAATATCTGTGGGTGACATCTGATAAAAGTTGTGTTACTGCATTGTTATTGTTGAGGAGGTGCTGCAGCCCAGATGTAAGCTTAAGGGACTGGGCTTTGCTTCTTTCTAGCATTGCCGAGATGCAAGTGTATCTATTCGGTGCTCAGCTGAATTTTCGTAATTTCTCACTTGACATTAAAGCAGAAATTGAAAGCAGTCTTGCCTTAGAAGTTCCTGACTAGGCACTAGATAATCTAGACTAATTTCTTACACTAACAGATGTTGCTGCTGTGGTGCAGAGCGCCACATTTGCCAATTGCCTAACAAGTTACAACTTAAGGGCAAGTTGCTTGTTATTATACCAAATTTAGACCCCAAGTGCTTGGAGATGTTTTATCTCAGGCTGACAATTTAGCCATATAAAAATACGTGTGCAGAACTGATTAATTTAGTAAATTTCTTACCATCATTTTGCTGAAAATTTCTAGAATATTCATGCTTTGGAGCACAGACTGAAAAACCCAGCCACCATGTCAGGGATAAGCTTTCTGCCATCCCCACAAAAATTCATCCCAAACTGAACAAGTCACAAGCTTTGAAAAATTCAGCTTACGTTTACTGTTACAGTGCTGTCCCCTATTATTTTGCTGCTTCTTTAAACAGAACTTCAAAGGCAAATTATAATAATTTACTGTCAGATTCATTAGGCATCATCTGCCACCTTCCATCCCGGCTGACTATCGAACTGTGCTTGTCCAATCGCCCCACATTGCCCCCAGCAAGCCAGGCACACAGCTGGCACATGCCACCTACTGGGTGGTTTGGTTTGGCTCCATGGGATGAACCTAATTTTTGATGCATTTTCTAAGTTTGTACACTTTAACAAAGTTATTCTAAAATCAGGAAGCTAAAAATAAAAAATAATTTTCAATGTTTGAAATTAAAGACAGGAACAACATGTAATGCCAAAAATAAGAAAGACAGAGTACATTAATTTCTTGTGCCACAGAATCAATAGATGTTTTTTCATAAAACTCCTACATCATTCAGCACACAAAATGGATGGAACGCCTTGGTAAAAGCTTGCGATTTTATCTCCACTTTTTAAACCCAGCTGTGACTACATAGTTATTCATTTCCTGATGGCTTCCTTTTGAAAGCTAATATTTTATAAATAAAGCCATACTTAGGAGAGCAAGGGAACTGACAAGACAAGCAGTCAGCTCCTGCAAAGACTTAAATGCCTAGGCATTTGAATAAGATTTTTGTATTACTTTTAGTGCTTTGGTTTTATTCTTGATCATATGCCATTATTCAGCACAGTACTTCAACTGTGTACTTCAACAATAATTATCCATATTTTTACATCGTTATTGTCCCTTGTAACCCTTGTACTTCCCCTCCCCGAATCAGGGAACACATCCCATGTTCTAGGACAGAAGGCTTTGGATGTCCCACCCCAGGGCCTGAAACAGAGGTGATGGGAGGAATTCCCCTTCATTTAGCAAGAAGAAAGGGGTTTACTTCGGCTCAAGGAGGGATGAGTTTGTAAAAGAAAAAACTACTGAAGGTTATTAAAAACACAGAGACAATATACAGCTCAGGAAATCCCCAGAGCTGAAAACAGCTGGAAGCTATGAGATTATTCAGGGGAAGTATCTGATATGCTTGCCCTGCTCTTACTCTTCCCCAACCAGCAGGCTGTGGCTGAGGAGAAGACACTGAGAAGGACAGACCTTGGAGTTTGATCTTGAAATGCAGCTTTTATGGAAAATGAATCACAGAATCTTCATGCCTGGAAAGGACCTCTGAGACTGAGACCAACCATACAACGACCATGGTTGAGATCCAAATGCCCAGACAAAGTTTATTTCACCATATACTTTCATACTGCCTGAAGATCAAGGTAAGCAAAAGTTCAATTAACAACATATTTACAGTTTCAAGACTATCACTACCACTGAAGTGATTTTTTTTAAAAAATCAGTTCACAAAATAGAAAGAGGAATGAGAACAAAGTAGATAATCTAGCAAATTTGTGGACACATCAGAGGTTTGAATCTCCAGGCAGACAAACTACTGCTGTAGAGTTACGAGAAGTTATGGAGCAAATAGGAGGATTAGCCGTGAGCTGCCAACAGAGAGACGTAGTCAGAACTGTCACAAACTCTTACATGAACCTTTTCCTAAATGGGAGGCTCATTTCTTCCTCCTCCTCCTGTACTCCCCTGGATCATACTGGCCTTCCTCAGATCACAGAATCACCTAGGTTGGAAGGGACCTTTTGAGATCATCTAGTCCAACCAATGGGGGCGGAAACAAAAAAAAAAAAAAAAAAAAAAAACTACACACACAAAAAAACCACCAAAAAAAACAAAAAAAAAAAAACCCCACANCCCACAAACCACCACACAACTACACTAGCAAACCCAACACACCACACAAAATACATCCAACACTAATCCATACCACCTACATCAGTTGACTCCCCTCTGAGAATTTATATTCATTATATATGGTTTGCGTTATTCTGTTTCTGGTAAGTTTTAAGACAGGTATGGAAAGTTAAGCATTATTTATAGAGGATCCAACACCAAACTTCTATTTCAGTGTTTACCCAGTTCTTAACAGAAGGCAAAATGCATTTTAAAGTTCCAGAAGGCTAATGCTGCAGTCCAGAAATCATTAACTGCTTTCCTTGAATGGTTACTAAACGCAGACTCCAGCAGCTTCTTCTGTTGCACATTACCTGCCATTCACCCACAAACCCTTTCTTCCATCAGAAGGCGCAGCTGAAGGCTCCCAGCAGCTCCATAGCCACCGACCTGAGGTTCACATCACTCACAAAAGGCACTGCTCAGCTGGGTTTTTTTAATCCCACTATTTGTGTTCACTTAAAAACCTCTTCTATAACAAATGTAAACAGACTCTTTAGGAAACACTCAGTTTCCACCCAAAAAAAATGGCTGTTTGTGTCTGAGTGCTAAAGAAAAGAGCTAAAATATAGCACAATATGCTGATCACCCATTGCTGTGCAGGATTTTATCCAAGTACTTTTGAGTCCTTAACCCACCTACATCAGTTGACTCCCCTCTGAGAATTTATATTCATTAACATTTGCTAATATCAAACCATGAATACAGTCTTTTTGCTTAGCATACACTTATACATTCTATATCCACGCACATGCCCATATACATACATATATATGAAAGAGTGTGTGTATACATATATCTTTTTTCATTAAAAATGTTGGGGAAAAATACCAATTGCACAGCTCTGATATTTAGGATCCACAACTTCCTCCCTATCATTTCTATGACAATTTTAGTAATATAATTACTGTTACAGCAGATCATAATTTGTTCTCATGGCTACAAATTAACAAGACGAATTGCTGTGACATTACAGTCTGAGCAAAACAAGAGCAGACAGTGAGGCAGCCCAGCTTTCATCAGCTTCTTTAGCTAAAAGGCTCCAAGCACACAAAGGAAATAAAAATTACTGCCCCTTCCCACATGTTTCCACCTCTGGAGCAACCCAGGCACCAGGACTACAGAGCAGATTTTGCAGTCACTTTAAAAATACATGCAATATATTTGATCCCTTTTCCTCCTTCCTCCTACCCATGTAAATCTGGACAATGGATTTTATGAGGGAATAATCAGATTGCTCATTAAAACACTTCATTAAAAGCTTTGTGTTCCTAACCCAAGATACATATTGGGGGTAATATTTTGTTATCTCAGTTTACTTGCTTTCAATAGATGAGTTTGAGGGTATTGCAATTTTTTCAATTATTCTTTTATGCCATTGTACAATGGTCTAGGGAAGCCAATGATCTAATAAAACCAAAGATATTAACTGCCTGCCACTGATACTTTGTGAAGGAAAAAACTCTCTTCTCTCCATCACAGCAAAAAGAGTGACTGATGGTGAACTAGTTCACCCAAAAATGTGTCAATGGGAACCTTTCTACCATTAACACACATCTAACACAAACAGAAACCTCACTTCCAATTGATTTTGCATTGACTCTTGAAATAGAGCCAATTAAACAATTTCCAGAAAGAACAGAAGATGCATGGAGCACTCAGAGAAGATTAGATGTGCACTTTTAAGTCGCACTTAAAGACAGAAGAACGACATTCTGGAAGTATACAAATATTCTTAAAAGGATGACTGTTGACACCCCCAAGTCTTTGGTAGCACTTGAAACCCTGACAAAGCTGTATACCGTGGCTCCATCTTCAGCCTTTATCTGTGGCAGAAACAGCACAGGAACATGGATAGAAAAAAGCAGAGGTGACAGTATTGTGCATTTTTGCTTTATCGAAGAACATTACTAGTTATACTGCAGTTTTTAGTCCCAGCCAACCACTAATATACTGGGCAGAAGACATAGCAGTGCCTCCTAGAAGATTTTGTCTAACTGAAGACCAGTTGCAGACAAAAGCAACATAATTTAATTGCAAATTCCAAAAGACACCAGGAATTATCCTTCTTCGATTTACTGACCTTATCTGTTCAGTGCTACAGGTATATAAAAATTTGCCATGCTGCTAGATCAGCATTATATGACTGCATTACCAGTTGCCAAGGTATATCTCATGTTTCCTTTATGTTTAAACAACAAACTCCAAAAAGCTACTAGTATCCAATTAATTTGTAGAAACATTTGGGCAAAGTTTGGTTACCCATCCTTATTCACCTCTTAGAGTCTCATCCAAAACTGCCTATTTATAACCATTTTAATAAAATAGCAACACTCTGACATATAGCAGTAAACATCTCTAAAAGCAGGCCTGAAAAGTGGCCAGACCCATGTTTTCATCTTTTCTGGCACAATAAGGAAACTACAAGAACTGCATGAGAACAAAGCGTTTTCTCAACACATTCTGTTTATAAACATAAGAAATTTGGGTGGCTGATTCTCCATTCTCTCAGTGGAAAAACGTAACGCCCTTTTGACTGCCATGCTTGTAGAAAAAGAAATAAGATACTGACAAAAAGGCTAAAACAGATTAAAAACAAAATAGCAGGCAACCTGTTGCTCTTCGCAGTCAACTCTTCACAGAATCATAGAATCATCAGAGTCGGAAGGGACCTCCAGAAATCATCTAGTCCAACTCACCTGCTAAAGCAGGATTACTCAGGACTGCACCCAGGTGGGTCTTGAAGGTCTCCAGAGAAGGGGACTCCACAACTTTCCTGGGCAGCCTGTTCCAGGGCTCAGTCACTCTCGCTATAAGGAAATTCTTCCATCATATTTGATTGTAACTTCCTGTGTTCCAGCTTGTGCCCCTTGTCCTGTCAATGGCAACCTCAAAAAGGGTCCAGCTCCATCATCCCTCAACCCATCCTTCAGATACTTAGAAGCATTAAGAAAGTCTCCCCTCAGCTTTCGCCTATCAAGTTTTCCTTTACGTCTGGAAAATAAGCCATGGAAAGGCTTAGAACTGTATCTGACACTTCCTCAAGTTTTATACTTTGGGCTCTTCTATAAATAAAGCAAAGTCACTTTGGGAGATGTTAGCCTATCTGATGTGGCTTCTTCCTTCTATTTTTATGCCCAGGGAAAAAGAGAAAAGAAAAATCTAAGTCAGAAGAGAACAAGCCACAGAAGGGCCTTATACAATCTGCTTATTAAGCAGTGACCGCCTCAAGCAAGAGATGCTTTCCACCCCCATTTTCTTCCCCGTTGCTAAACTGAAAGCTATTTTCAAGCATGGCTACACAACATCTTAAAGCAGCTAATATTCCCTCACAGTGCATCATTCAGCCCTTAGGCAACACATCCAGCTTCCCACTCCTTCTGGTGGCAGTCTAGGTTCAAACCTCATGCTGGACACTTGAATTAACCTATGCACCCTGTGGCCCATTAGCTTCAGTTTTGGATGAAGCAGTCCCTCTTCAGTTGTATTTAGCTTAGCTGCTAATTGCCACAGCATCTGAAAGCATTCCACGTGAAAACCAGTCACGAGAATCAAATGTTTTTAAGTCTTCACAGAGATTCTGGAATTTCTCCCATTCTGTAGTCACAGAGCCCAGGAAAAGAAAAATAAAATAACTTTGGCATCTTCATGCTCGTTTTGGTTACAACAAAAAATGCTTTTCCTTGCATTCTATAACACAGACCAGATCATGAGGGATTAAATTAAAACCATGAAGAAAATGAGCCGCCTCCATACCTACAGAAAAATACAAGGCAAAAAGCAAGGAAAGCTGGGGTTTATGTGCCATAAACCCAGTAAACATCTTTTATCAAAAGCTGGAACAGCAGAGACAGGGCAGCATTTCCCTGCTTCACAACACAATGCTACCCATCTTGTTACCCACCAGTGACATGTAAATTTATTCCATTCTGTTACTTTATATAATTATACTTTTGAGAATCCCCAACCTTAGCACGTTTGGCTTTTTAGGTAAGTGAACTGTGCAATCCCAGTATAATGTTTCAAGTCCTTTATTGAGAGCTCAAACTTGTGCATATGGCTCAGAAAAATATTATCTAACAGACAAAAAAATAGGAGCAAGAGTACACCTGTATTTCAAGAATCAGTTTGGCAGGTTGTTTGAGATGGTGATGATGCAGCTCATAGAGCAACATCTGTTTTTTCCTGAGATGACCTCTGAAAACTTACAAAGGCATAATATAAAAATGGATTACTATTCCCATAAAAATTAAAGGGATTTTGTATTTCTCAGCAGCAGAGTCTCTGCTGACTTCTGATAGAAAGTACATAGCTACAATAAGAAATAATAATGCACTGCAGATGATCATTAAGATAGACAGAACACAACATGTTTCCAAGAGGAAGCTTCCAGTTATGTTTCAGAGAACTGATAACATGTCATATGTAATAAACTAAATTGCCTGAAACAAATGGTTCTAATTTCATCTTTTTCTATCATTATATTTCTTTCCCCACAATGTATCCTAATGTAGCCCATGAGACACAAATCCACACCAGACTAACTTGTATTCATTTTACACTGATCAAATACACAAGGTATTCAGTAAGCATCACATCAGATCTAATATTTTTGCTTGGTATACAAAACTGAGGCACATATACTTAATGCTGATTTTTACATAGATTTTATCAGTTCCAAATAACAGCTTAAGAAAAAAACCCCAGTAACGCAAAAGTTCTACTCTACTGTATTATCCATGCAGTTGTGCCTTCTATACTAGCTTCCATCATGGACCAAAAAGTGGAACCACTCCCTTGAGCAGGGATGCATTTCAGCCTACTGAATGGCTCAGCTTTGAAGAGGGAAGCTGAACTCTTCAAAGCCTGAAATCAGCTTTAAGCAATGGTGTATCACTCATGCACCCAGGTGTCCACATGAGCGTCCATACACCGTGGAAGGCAAGTACCAAGAACAAGAGAATGATCTGGGATGCTTAGAACCCCAGCTGCAGAAAGCAATGGCTAAACTGCACTTGCAGGGTCCATCCATCCTTCCCAAGTTACTGTAAGTTTTTCCTCCGAGTGTAGGTTTTCTTAATGTTTAGCAGCTCAATTTGAAAAACAAAAATAATTCAGAAGTAGTCACAATTAACAGCATATATTTTTTTACATGCTAGCCAAGTGGTTTCTCTTTCAAAAAGGCTAAAATAATGTTCTCTGGGGACTTAAAAGAACTTTTTGTTCCCACAGAGGCATTTATTCACTGATAATAAGCAGAGTTCTGCAGTCACTGCCTTCTATGCATTGATATGTCTGTGCTTCTGTTCAGAAGAATCTCTGAGCTAGTACAACTACATCAAGCTCCAGGAGAGAAAAAAGGGCAACACATTTATACTCCATCTTTCGGAATACTACTATTTAAAAAAAAAAATCAGAACAACCAAGTGCGATCAAAGTTTCAGTTGGAGAGATTTATTTATTTTTTTTTTAAGATTAAATATTCCCAAACTCCCCTTCACTAAATCAGTTTTAGGTGAGCCTTTATTTCTCCATGACATTTCTATGTCAGCAAAATCCCAGTGGAGAGAAAAGAAAAATCAGGAAGAAGAGCAGAAAAAGATGATAAAGTAGCACAGTCAATAGTGGAAAGTCTGTAAAAGGTAAAGCCAGTAAGAATTTTTCAGCTGAGAATCTTGACAGAGAATACTTAATTTTTATGTCCAATATAGCTTTGTGTTTTTAACTCAAAATCTAGGGGAGGAAAATAGCCAAAACCCCAGTAGTCTCCATAATCTTTTCAGGAGGAGGAAATTCAGCTAAACCTCAGTTCTGCCTTACTGATATCAGAAATTGAGTCTGTCTTGCATAGCCCAGACCCAGTCTCTAATCAAAAGATCTATCCCCCTTTCTCCACTCTTCTGGCAAAAATATGGAGAAATATAACTTGTATTCTAATGGAGATAACTAGGAAATTGACATTTTTATAAGACAGAAATCTTTTTCTCTAACCAGCCTTTCTGAAGATTCTTCCAAATAACTTTGCCTTACCATCCCTAATAGGTACTAGTGGAAATACTCTATGTAACCATTGCTCTCCCATCATCCTACATGCTTCTGATGGATTTCAGGGACCACCGCATTTGGCAACAAACACTGTGTGAAATAATTTATTATTAACAATAAAAAATCAAATCAGTACAACTATTGCAAACAAAATATAGCAAGGTGTACTTCGAAGCTTCTGTGTGGGTGTCATCATCAGAAGTTGAAGACTTTTGTTAGCAGCATATTTACAGATACCACTTCCCAATGCTCAGTAAGGCCTTGCATATCTACATAACCACCTGGCTGGACAGAGATCAGATACTGGTTTAGCTTTCTCAAAGTTACTTAGGTGTGTCCCCTCTGATTTTTTGAATATATGATTATCACTATCAGCTTTACGATCAGCGATTAAAACAGACTTTCCAATGACCAACAGCAAAATTAGCAATACCTCAACTGACCTCAGGCTAAGTCTTTGAGGCAGAAAAACATTTCAAGCATGATATTACATATTCAATTCATCATATTATTATTCCTACTACTTTTTTAGCATACAGTAATAAAACCATTTTAGCCAACTATCTAAAAACAGGTTATTTTGACTTCTCCACAGTGACACAGTGAGCCCCTCCTGCCAACACAGATGTCATTCGATAGCAAAGAAAGATTAAGCCCCCATGTAGGGACATCAAGCAGAGCTGAAGACGACTCCCTGCCCACAGCTATTCCCCATTACTAAATGGTGCAGCATGTGTTACCTTGAAATAACTTAAGACCTGCTAGTAAAGCACCGCAAACACTTTACCTGCACACTCAAAAGTGTCTTGACAAAACAGAGAGGTAGAAGGACTAACACAGGTTGGTATTTGGGCAATTTGCATGTGTTATGAGGATAAAAAAATTAAGATAGTCTCCAGTTTCTCATTAGATGCTGATATCACTTAAGGGTAGCATGAACACCAGACACAAGCTTGCTGATTTTTACTTCTTTAAACCTTTTGTTCATTGAATGGTTCAATCAATTACTTTTTTTTTTTAAAAGGGGGAGAAATATTCATTAAATATGTACTCAAATGTATTATTTGTGCATTCCTCTTCAATCTAAAGTGAAATACCTTTTGCAACATGCTGGCCATTTAAATGTCAAATCTTCATGTCCCCTTCAGTTACTTACCTAAAAAAAAAACAAAAAACCACACATTAATTTTCCATGTTCTCAAAATTGTCATGAACACATACCTTGCTCTCCACTGCTCCCCAGTAAGGTTTCAGTAGTTATAAAGTTTCAGTAGTTATAAATAAAGGAAGACTAGTAGGTAATGGGTTTTGATTATATTATTTTAGATGACATGTTTCCACTTCTGTTTCAACTAAGCATTCAATAATTGAATTTAAGAATTTTCCTTCTTATTATAGCTTTTTTCATCCCCAGTAAATGATTTTTAAATAAAATATACTTGATGCCCTCAATTTGTTTTCCACATTCTGTGTATTCACTCTGGAAAAAAGTGATTATTGCAGTCACAGTAATGGAGATATAAAACATTCAGCAAAAGTACCCCAATGTGGTCTTCAGTACAGAAACGCATGCAACTTCTCAACAGCTACTGGCAAGAAAACACCTTTTGAGCAGACTGAGCACAGGACAGCAAGCCATGATGCTTTATTTGGCAGACTAGTTCATGAATTCAAGTACAGCTTTCCTACCAATCTCCATGGAACCCGTGTTTTAACCACTTTTTCAGTTCTGTCATGAGTCTCTCATGGTTTTAGAGAATAAACAGTGGTGTACAACAGCAGATACCACCGCATGTGTGAGGATCTAGTTACTAATGAGAAAGCAAGCTTTTTTTTTTCTATCAACAACTCTTCACTAAGTCACTATTTAATAATTTTGCCATCTTACTGGCCAACTCTTTTCCTCCCAAAACATCAAAGCCATTTCAGAAGTGGATGTGCTTTTCTTGTTTTTAGCACACTTGGTTTTAGAAAAGAATGGTTGTATTCAAGACTTTTCCCCTCCAAATTCTTGACGATAACCATGTCAAGATCCAGAAATAGCCAAACTTTGTAATTTTTAAGTGATTAAGTTGAAGTTATCATAATGGATTGGAATCATACTTTACATTTGTCCAAATGATGAAATAAATAAGTGCATTCCGCAGCCCTGTCATTCTCTACATGGTATAGAAACAGTTTTGGTTACTTACAACATTAACTACTATCCTAAAGCACTTTTAGAAACAGCTGCAAATTAAAGTACAACTTCTGTGACAGGGTAGACAGCTTTTGATAAGCACTTGGCAATATTAGCAAGCAACGTATAACAATGACAAAGGTAGACTGACAAACAGCAGCTCCCCTGGGCTCCTGCCTCCAACAAGTCGAAACAACGAGTTGGTTACAGATTCATAAACCTGGGTTGGATATGAAGGGACTTGCATGTCTTCATTTTAGGTTTTTGCTTGCTTCCTTGTTTTATGAAGAACATCTCTTCCAAGCTTTTTGCTTAAGGGAAAAGGAATAAAAACGCATCTGAAAATCAAAACCTGGACCAGTCATGTCAACATGTATTTGCGGAAGGAAGAGCTACAATGATTTAATCAATTGCTAGGTGAAATCCCAGCAAAGCAATGACTGTTGGCACTATTAAACTCAAATTTAATCTGGAAGACACAGGACCAACAGCACATACGCCCCCAAAACCAATAACAGAACTATATCCTCCAGTCAGCAGCATATGCATGACAAGCTCACAGTTCTCTGCCACAGAAACATGTTTTCCTGCGTCATTATACACTACATTAGTTTTCACCAAAATCTCTTCAAGCCAGCCCTGAAAGGCAGGCAGGCATAAATTCAGAACCTCTTAGAGCTCTCTTCTCACTCAATAGTACTGGCCCAGAGGATGGGAACAGCCTCCAGTGCAGCACAGAACCAGCCCAGTGGCACCCACCACCATTACTTGGGTAGAAGCATCTTTACTCAAACCTAGGTGACATTCTTCTCCAGAACCCACACAAGGAGACTGGGCAACAGCCACAGGTGTCAACATCTGCAAAACTCAAACAAATCTCAACTTGTATTAATTCCAGCCACACACCATCCATCTCTCTTCTACAACTGAATTGCAATTATTATTATGCACTCAAACTAAGAATAGTTCTTAGAAGTTTATAATACTGCCTCTGAAAGGTATGGTTGTCTTAGATGATCCTTAAACTACCTAATGTATGCTTACAAGCACTCATTCTGAAAATAGAAGTATTTCATATGGCATCCATACCACCACTTTTGCCATATGCTGGCTTTTCAGATGTTTTCTTAACTGACACCACAAGCTGGAAGTGATAAGAAGCCTAGCTGAAACCTGTAACTACTAAATAGCTCCTACATTCCATCAAAAACTCATCTGAACTTCTTTAAATCATAACCCCATACTACCAGCATCATGCTTGCCCACACGTTCTGAAAAATTTCAGATGGAAATTTGACTTTTTCACATAATATGATCACATTGAACAGAGTGTGCAGGCTCAACATTAATTCTGCCTGCACTCAACTGAATTAATTTTAGAATGAATTTTAAACCACTGCCAAATTCAGACACCTACTGCACAAGTTCTGCTGCTTCCACCTCCTGCCAGCCTGCTCCGTGATGCCTCTGAATGAACACTTTTTTCCTGACAGAACTCATATTATCAGCCTCTTTCAAAGCAGAAAAATTTGCTCCTTGCATCCATATGCACACACGTCTAGTCTTTTCCAAGACAAATGTAACTGTCAGCTACAATTCATACTTCTCCAAGGTATAAGCCCTTTTCGGAATCTATAACATTGTGATTAACTACAATATGTACTTAGCTGGATTAAAATTAAAAAAAAAATTTAAAAAAAAAAACCACCAAAAAACCCACCATGTACTACCATATACATGACAGCTCAATGTATTATTGCCCTCTGATTAGAACTATCTGATGAAATGCACCAGTTCTCACATTTGATTCTACCCGCCTTCCCTCCCCCCCTTCTCTTTTAAGGTGAAGCATAGTTCTCAAGGTTAGCAAGAAAAAAAAAATTATTACAGGCAATCTCATTGCTATTTTTCCTATACTTGTTTGCAACAACCATCCATATACCCATTCCACAGGTAATTTTGGGTAATAATAAAAGTCTGAGTGACTTTTTTTTGCAGTGCCTTCTTTGCAGTTTGAACATTGGGAGTGCCCCATACAAAAAGTACATTTTAAAACTTGAAACACTACAGCTAAAACTTAATTCCATGAAAAATATCTTTGTCCTTTGCCATTTGGCAAGTGTTACACTGATTTAATGGCCTGGGGCTTATACTAGAAAACTTGAAGTCAAGACAAACACCCCTTGTTGTGCATTAAGAGTAATCATCAAGAATGAACATACTTCAGCTGTCCTTTGCCCAGTTTAGCAGCAGATCACAAGCATTCCACTCAAATGAGGTGTACATTTCTCTTTTATCAGTGAAAAGTAGTTATGCAGGGAAGCAATGATCAGAGAGACTCCAAATGAAGTGACTCATATGCAGATAATGAATCCCATACTATTTCTTTCATACAGTGTCCCTCATTTTGCACCTTTGCAACCCAAGACATCTAGAACAGCGCTGATTCAGGGATTATTTAGGGCAGATACAGAACATACACAGTTGGACTTCAGGGCTTCAAGCTGAAGGAACACTTGATTGAGGGCAGGTGTTGCTGGCTGCTCCTGGACTCCTGTATCTCAGCTACTACCAGGATCTGCAACTGTTTTTGTCACTGCTTCTAGTTGATAAGCAATAGCTAAACAACTTAACCCATTAAAGTAACCCAAATCTGTGTGCTTAAGCACATGATTCATCGGCATATAGACATGGTTTGAACTGCTGCTTGTTCAACAAAAACCGTTAAACACGTGCTTGACCACCATCCAAACCAGCCAAGTACAAATTTCATACTTAGAGTAGGCTGTGGGCTCAGGACTGGGGGGATTAAGTTGAAGATCCTACTCTGAATGAGGTAAAACAAGCATCTGAGTTTTATGACAGCAACATACCACACACAAATCCTCCTTGACGACTGAGCTCCAAGTTATTCTGGACAGGCATCTCAGTTTTTTCTGTGGAGCTGCTCCACTTTGTATTGTTAAATATTTATTGGGTTGGGGAAAAGAGTATGCATAATGTGTGCCATAAAACAGTGAAGAAAGAGTAATTGATGAGCCATTAAAAACTGTATTTCTGTTTCCTTAGACATTTGAAGTGAATCTGGCAGTGCTGGTAAAAGATGTTAAAATGACTAATCTGTGAGGTAGGCTCATCATTTGTATGAAGAGCTGATTGTGCCTTTTCACACTCCCTCCTCCACCTTTCTCAATACCATACCAGCATACTGCAAACAACAGGACTGTCAGAAATGTTACTGTATGCGATAGGCATGGCTTTCTTCTCCTACACTGATTTTTAGGAGAAGTTATACCTACTCTAGAGAAAGAAATAATGGCCATATTAGGAGCAAGTGTCATAATACCACCTTCTTCTGTGAGACCCTAAGCCACACCTTCCTCCAATTTTAGAGGGGGATGAAGATGCAATAGTTACTATGAATCACAGAGAAAAATCAGTATAACAGCTTAAACACTGATCTTCTTGTGAAATAGGATTAGAGCTAATGGATGAAGCTGTCCCTTGTCTGGTGAATAATTAGAAGTGATCCTCCAAAAAAATCTCTGACCTAAATTGTATTAACTAGCAATTACAGACATAAATATAGCTATGAGACTGAAATCATGTTTTTCCCACTACTGTGGAGGACTCAAAATTAAAATAGTTTAGCCCAAACCTGCACACTGCCCTCCACTCTCTGAAACACTGACAAATCTCCTTCCTTCAGGAACTGCATCCACCAAATTAGATCAATAAGAAGCTGCCTTACCTTCAAAGCACTTGTTCCAGAGTCAGCAGTGGCAGGTAAAGTACTAATGTCTTACAGTGATTAACTGCTCTGGCTCATCCCGTGTCCACCAAATAACTGTGTCATTTCCCCTCTACTCCGCACTGATGAGGTCACAACTGGAATATTGCATCCAGTTCTAGGCTCACCAGTTCGAGACATGGAACTACTGGAAAGAGTCCAGCGTAGGGCAACAACGATGATTAAGGGATTGGAGCATCTCCCTCATGAGGAAAGGCTGAGAGAGTTGGGACTCTTTAGCCTGGAGAAGGGAAGACTGTGGGGAGACCTCATTAATGCTTAGAAGCATCTGAATGGTGGGTTGAAGGAGGGTGGAGCTGGACACTTCTCAGTGGTTCCCAGTGACAGGACAAGGGGCAAAGGGCACAAGCTGGAACATAGGAAGTTCCATTCAAATATGAGGAAATACTTCTTTCCTTTGAGGGTGACAGAGCCCTGGAACAGGCTGCCCAGGGGGGTTGTGGAGTTCCCTTTTCTGGAGACCTTCCAGACCTGCCTGGATGCAGCCTTGAGTAATAATGCCCTAGGCAATGTTGCTTGAGCAGGGGAGTTGAACTAGATGATCTCTAGAGGTCCCTTCCAACACTGTCAATTCCGTGATTCAGTTTCCAGGCAAGATTCTTCCATCTGCTTAGAGCACCTTATGCAAGAAACAAACACTGTGGTTTGGTTCATGTTTTTAAATTAGAATGTGATTGGAAAAACACATTCTTCCAGCCTAGTAACTTTTATTCTTCACTGTAACATATATTGTGTTTAGAAATCTTATTTTGAACTAGTCTTTTAAGAAATAAAGTGCTATTTTTTGCTCCCTCTTTTCTGCAATGATTTATCTGTCTTCCCTTACTTTTGTTCCTTGGTGCCACTGCTTTAATCTTAGCATTTCAGAAAGCTGCACAGGTTGACAGAAAAGGCAAGCAGCAGGAAAGATACTGCAGGTTTCATGACAGCAACACCAACAGTTAAGCATCAGGAAGTCCTATAAAAACTGTCAAATCACTACAATCACATCAAGCACAACTTGGAGCAACTATAGACAATGCAAATTCATCTTACTTGTAATCGCAGCGAGATGCATTCGACTCACTCCAAAGAGCCATTAACACGGAGCAAGTTGCAAGCCAAAACCAGCAGTCTACCAGAACTACACTTAAATGATACATAGCGTTCCGATACAGAAAGGATGGTCATCAGTGAACTTATAGGTATCAGACGCATAGGAGTAAGGTGCATTAACTGTCAGAACTTTTGCTTCCTATTTTTTAAAAAGAAAAACTTAACCACTGAGATTTAACTTCATGTTGCTCAGTTCTTTACCCACTCATAGTAGTTAAACTCCACACCAAGTTACCATTCCTAACAAACTGAAATATTAAACCCTACTGCATAGTAAGTGTAGAATGCAAATCTCAATTTGTATCCTGAGATACAAAATTGTCTCGAGGAGATAATCATGCACAGCCTAAAACATCAAAAGTGATAGACTAGATGTTAAAGAGTGAGGCATTAAAATAAATTTACCTATTTTGCTGCTTAAGCACTTTCAAACCGACTGCCTCTGCATCCTGCTCTTCAAGGGCTCTGCAGCCAGCCTCTTTTCTTCTGCAGCAAATGGTTTCAGCACCCTGGCAAGGCACCGAGTCACTGGGGTCACGGAGAAGGAGAACAAATGCTGCCTTTGTGCAGGTCCCCTGGAAGGCAGCAAGAGCTGGGCTCACGGCTACAATACTGTCAGGGCCAGTGTCGATTCCACAATACGCTCAGTATTCAAAGCACTGATAGCATAAGCTCCTTCCCTTTGACGCGGGCTTTCAAAGTCCACAGCTTCTCTCAACATTTCCAGTTTAAAAAAAAAAATCCGCAAAAAAAAGCTTTTGTGTCTAACTAGAGCTTTAACATTACAGAGCCCATTTCTGCAAACTCTTTGAAGCCACCAGTACCATCTATAAGAATAGCAACTGCATCAAAATAGTCACTTACTCTCTCTTCCTCCTAACCCTAAGCATCACCAAAGCCATTAAAATAGCTTTTGAATAGTTTAAATCCATTGTGTACTTACAGCTGTCTACCTTAAAGCATGACATTAAGTTTTGTATCAACTACAAATTAATGGTCTTACAAGCTCCAGTTAAGTCTTGAGGGTGGGGTGGCAACCCAATATGCTTTTTCATATATAAAGCTATGATGTACTACTTTGTATTTGGTTTCATTTACTGTGACTACATCAATCTTCTTAAAAGCACTAGAGTGCAAGAGTCTAGTATCTTGATCTAAGGTACCTACTGAAGTAGATCTAGGCATTAGTAGCAAAGTAACATATTTAATCTTTTAGGAAAAGAAAGATAAAGTATTTCTGCTCCCCCAACGTATAAAAAAAAACCCCAAAACAAACCAAAAAACAAGCGAGAGAAGAGCTCGTGACATTTTTCTTTCCAGAGCAGCTCTCTGAATGCTCCTCCTATATCATTGTTATGTAGCTGAAATATAAAAAACACACTTAAAGCTTCTGTTCTTCACAAGGCAGTAATTAATTTCCATTTGGCTTAATGAAATCTATACATTCAGGAAAGATATTTCATGGGAAAAGCTATAAACCATTTATTAAGTGCTATCCTGACATCAACCACCACCAAGATGCCTGTTTCAATGTAAGTAGCTATAATGTAATTGTAATACAGTTGCATGATGCAGTTCCACCTCAGCTTAACCTTCATTAGCAAAGTGACAATGCCTGCTGACTTTGCTCAGGCCACCTGACAGTGTCACATTTGCTACCAGGCACTTCTGAAACATCTCACCTTCAGAGCCTGCTTTTGGAAATGGACAAAAAAAGATTCTGAATCACTTCTTATTTTTCCTGCCCCAGATGAATTATTTCACAGGCTTCAAGTTAAAAATCCTTGGGCAAGACATCCTCATATCACTCCTACCTGTCACCCTTTTTCATTTTTTTTTTTGTTGTTGCTTGTTTGTTTGGGTTTAGGGGTTTTACTAATGCAATAGACAAGACTTGCTACAGTTAATCCTATTTCTACAGGCATTGCACCAGAAACTTTATAAGGAACAACACATCACCTCGCCCAAGACAGACACAATAGAAGACCACCTGTGCTCCAGAAGACTGAAATTCAAGACCAATTCTAGACGAGAACAGGACAGTGACAGCTAAGTAAGAGAAAACAAGTAGACACTGTTCAACACCGTAACAGAGAGGGCTGAACACAGGATGTCATAAGGCCTACTCAATAAGAAGCATGCTCTATAGAAGACATAGTAAAACACCATCAGAAGAATGTTGGCCCAAAAAACAAGTGGCTTTGCACATGTCTGTATACAAGGAAAGCAGAAGACAAACACTTCTAAGCTTCCGCTTGAAAGGCAACGAATATTGTAAATTCGTATTATAATCTGATTAGAAAGAGGAGTCAACAAAGGATGTTCCTCTGAAGTGGGGAGAGAAGCAGCTTTGGAGAATTCTGTAAGTGATATATGTTATATTCCACGTTAAAGGGAAAAAAACAGACCCAGTAGACATTACAACAAGAGTAGAATTAGTTTCACACTAACACTTGCATACAACACCATAAGCCTAGTTTTGATAGTGACAACCATGGTATTCTTCATCATCATAAGAACTTGCACAAGAACCAAGAGGATGACCAAGAAAGGCACATTCAAAATAAATGCCCTGCAAGGAAAGTCCAGAACGTTCCATTTATACTCATGCATCTGGGCTAGGTCTAGACCGCGAGTCATGCCTACAGAGTCACACAGCCCCAGTGGAAGATGTGCTTACGTCAAAGGCATAACTGTGCTATTACAGAAAAATAACTAAATCAAGAGGGAAGGCATTAGAGAGGAAAGGAAGAAGCAGTAAATGTTCTGAAGTCACATCAGTATGACAATCTAAATATAGACAAGGTGCCTAGGAGTGGCTAGGATGTATTTTAGTTTGGATTTGATACCCAGTGTTGTAAATACCTCAATGTCTTCTCTACTTTTTGGATCTCCACGTTACGCATTACTCAATTTTGAAAGATGACTACATAAAATTGGCAGCTATTCCTCAGGCCATTAGATCTTTTTCCTTTGAAATATTAAAGCATCAAACCTGCCATTTTCTCTCCACTAATGACATTCTAGAGAGATATCTCATTCATCACTACATCAAAGTTAATAATTGGAACATGAAGCCGAACAAGAACGCCCGCAAAGCTGCCCAGTCACAGAAGATTGGGCTATACCAATGTGTGGTACTGCAATATCTGCCTTCCTCTCCTGCTGAAGTCCTCATCCAACACATTGACCTTCATCCCTAACAGAGAAGCAGCAGCTGGCACAAGGCCAGCTTCAGTACCTTTCAGCTTCACATCAGAAAACAAATCCCACACAGAATGGGTTCTCTGAAAGTTGCTCTGGATCTTCAGCAGCAGCTAGTGCAACGGTGTTTATTCCTTGCCTACATCATGCAGAATTTGGCCTGTAATATTGAATGGGAGAAAGGAGAGATAAATAACAGAGGGAACAATCAGTCTGACTGTCTGAGTAGGATCAGAGACTAGAGACGCTCATTAATGGCCAGTAATTAGATCGTTGCCCACAATAAATATATACTCTTGCCTCCACTGAGTGGATGGGGAGATTAACACTGAGAGCACTTGAAAAAACTCTTAGCAGGAATGACCGTTAATTCACTTCCAAATTAATGATAAATTAGTTTATAGCATTAATGTATTTTGACACATTTTCTGAGACACCTCATTAGTTTTCTTCTGTGACCCAGGAAGATTTTCTTACCAGCTCCTTCAGGACTGGTGTCCTCCAATGACCGTGCTCATGGTATCTCAAGGGACTCCAGAGCCCCAGGGTGACAACACAGCTTACCATGACATTCACTGGATGCCAAGCAGCTTCAGCTTAGTTTCTTGAATGATATATTGAAATCTGAAGGACGCACAGTCGGGGCCTCTACTTGCAAGATGAAATTATCTCAGCAGTCATTTTATTTGGCTTCCTTCCTATTTTCTATGCTACATGCTCAAGAGGCTTTAGCTAGCAGCCTTGTATTTAATTAAAATTAAGATTCTGATCTAATTTCTTTTAAAAGGAAGCAGAATATAAATCTAGTGTAGAAAAAAAAAACCTGATCTCCCTTACTGAGTTTTGCTAGACTTGCAAGTTACTGCCTGCTCTATGACAAGAGATTACTGGATAGCAGGGAAGAAAGACACCTCAGGAAGCAAAGGGGGCTTTTGGAAACAATGGCAGAAATTACTGTTTTATTTCAGTTATATGATTCCCCCAGAACTGGTAGTTCTAATGATTCCTGAACAGCTGTAACATAAAATAAACTGAATAGAAGGTCACAAAGCTCTCTAGCCGTCATGGAACAAGCACCAGTCATTTAGATATGTCCTTACTATATTAAGGACCAAATAAGACTTTTAGTGCTCCTTAGCTGACAGGCATAGGTATTTTACTCTTCTCATTAGTTACAGAGCCATTAGCTTATTATAAAAATAGAGCCACGATGGTGGCTCCACACAACACAGCTCGAGGATTAAGCCACTTAAGACCTTTCAGCTCAACATTTCCTTCTCCAGTATGGAAAGCCTAATGAAGGACAATTTCCTTACTGCCTGGGAAGGTCTAAAGGGAGGGTGCCATAGAGCAGAAAGAGGTTATAATTATTATTATTAATCACAGTGATTGTCCTTTCAATATATTTTAATTCATTATTGTTATTATGTAAATTAGAAAAAACAAGGGATCCCCAAAGGACACTAGGAATTCTTGTTTCCTTCAATAATGAGAAGATTTTAAAAAAAAAGTCACAGGGGTAAGAAATCTCAATTAAAACCTGCAACAATTCTTCCATTTTTTTACTCCTAGAGCATGAAAAAGATTAAATCTTTCCTCGAGACAGAGGTGAAAAGGAAGAATAGGGGCAAAAGGCAAGGAATGAGTGAGCAGCAGTAACATCTTCATTTTTCCCCCAAAAAAAATAATTTAAAAAACCCTCAAAACCGTCTCTTAGAACAAAAGTGAAACCATCTGCTTGAGCAAAGGCCACATGCTTTCCTTTTCTATTTGGCCTTCTAGAAAAAGGAGCTATCAGTCACCATTAGCCAGCCTGCCCATGAGTTGTCATATTTAGAGGTGGGAGCATGTCTGCCGCGCTCTGATGCCTCCCCTGGTTTTGAGGCATCTGCAGCAGAAAGAAGCTCCGCTCTGAAAGCCCTCCCAGCCTCATTAGGTTATCCCAGGCTTTCAAGAATGCTTATTATATTAGTTTGTGCATTATGCCTGTGGGCCAGAACTGGCTGGTGGCCAGCCAGGCTGGGAAATGGAGCGAGCTGGGCAGGTCTGCCTGTAAACAGCAAGGCAGACGCGTCCGCAGTCCAACTGTACAGAGCAGCTAGCACAGCAACATAAGCAGATAATTTCTGGGCCTATATTTGGACCTAAATTGGCCAAATTCAGAGTGACAGCCATGATTCAGGGATGGTGCTGCTCCCCTCTGCCTCCCCAAATTTTCCAGATATGAAATCTCTGAATCTGGAAACTAGTAGAAAACACACACGGGGAATTTTTTATTCCTGCTTGACTTTGTTTTAAAACAGAAGCCCCTGTGGGAAGTTGATCTATTTAGACTTTCCTTGCATTTCATTAAAAAAAATTAATTGAATGAATAACATCTGAGAACATCACCCCTAAAAGGAAACATCAGCATGCACTGTGCCATGCACAGGTATCCTGCTACCTGAAGGATAAAGTGCCCAACTGAAGCTCATCTGGTTTGGGATTAGTTATAAATTTGGCATAGCATTGAGGCTAGGCCATAATATTCAGATTAGAGAGTACAAAAACTCCAATTCAAAAGCTACCTATTCTTATGCAAGTCATTTAAGAAAAGCAAAACACTAGTATTTTCTCCTTTTTTAATGTACTCCAAGAAAACAAGGAATAGAATGGAGAACATACACAGAGAAATGTAATTCAGAAATATCCCCATTTGCCCCATATCCTGTAATAAAGAAACTTTCTGTACTTCTTTCTTCAACAGTGGCATGGGGGAGAATAAGAACACGGAGCACCTGGAAAGATTTGGGTTGGTCCAGAATTTGGGAACAGTAAGAAATGTTCCCAGAGACCTTTGATTTGATTAATAGTACCATTAATTACCATAGCAGAACTTCAGAAGTGTGGGGGAATGTGTGACTAAGCACTCATTATACTGGAGAAATAAATATTTTGCATTAGTCATAAACAGACTTATCTAAGCAGATATAATCTTAAAAACATGCATATGCATTTGCACAAGAAACTCCATAACCAGAGTCATGACACTCAGATATCACTTTCAACTCCATTTCACTCTCCTATCTTAATTTCTGAAGCAGTCACCACTCTGCAGCCAAACAGCTTTCTCCAGAGTTCAACACAGCTTTCATCTTTTAAACTTTTATTTTGGAAAAAAAAAAAAAAACCAAACAAACGCAGAAAGCTACATCTGTAAGCAAAACAAATTAGGATTTCAAAACCTCCTATCTTGAAAATGATACAGTATCACGTAAATTTGCAATTTCCAGGCTTTGAGAGCAAAAGACAGTATTTTTCCACATCAAGAATTGCTGACAGATGTTCTCCCCTCTGTTATTAAACAAGTCTTGATAAAAATACACTCAAGCCTTACTTAGGGTACACCCAGTTCTATTAAGTTTCCCATTGGATCTGCTGTATGCCTCACAGGCTTTTTTGTCGGCTTGTTCTAGCACAATGCACCTTTGGTAGCACAACAGCGACAGCTGACAACTGTTTTCCCTGTTTGCAAAAGCTTTACCATTCAACCTGAACCAAAAGCATTTGTCATGTTGCATGGCAGTGAAGTAGATTTAATCAGATGAGGCCAGTACCATTGTCAGTGCCAGGCTGAAAGAATTTCTTAGAACAAAAACTGGGTTTCTCTCTCCAGGAGTCTGGGCAGACCAGCAGCAGTGTATCTTTGTGAATGCACAAGGAGCAATTTCAAAGAGAGAAGAAAATGAACACAAGAGAATATTTTCATTACAGTCAAGCCAGAAAATAACTGTTCTTCAGTGACCAGCAGGATGTTCCCGGCAGCTGAAAACATCACAGTCAAATTTTTGACAACAAAGTGAACCTTCATGTCCCTCTTTCAAACGTTACTAAGACTAAGGAGGATACCTTCTGTGCTCTGTTATATTTCTAGAATAATTAGCATCACTTGATACCTGGTCACATTCAGCAATAAAGCTGCCAAAAAATTAATCAGTATGGATTGGAGTCCCCAAACTGCAGAGATTCCATACTCCAAAATACTCTATTAGGAATTTAAATTCCTTAGAAGCCATAACAAAACATCTTGTAGTTCTTCTAGCTGTTTCGAAAGAGATCACGAAAGAAAAGAAAAAAAGGGGAAAAAAAGAGAGAAAAGAAAAAGTCACCATTAAAACAAAGGAAGTCTTCATCATTTCAGATAGCCATCAAGACAAGATTTCTTACTTCTTGTACTCTTTTGGATGATAGAGTCATTCTAGAGCAGATTTACACAAGGAACTTAAGTTCAGAAGAAAAAGAACTCCAAATACACAAAAGTCAAGTTGGAGGTTCACAGCAGTTAAAACTCCCAACAGCAATTAAAAAATCCCACAGCTCAAACTCAGAAGCTTCACTGATTTACATCACCTGATACGGTCTCATCATGAAGTCCTACCTTGTTAAGAGGATGCTGGTGCAAGAGGAACAAACGCCACAACTAAAACAATTTACAAAGCCAAATTGTTGTTCTGACCTGCTAAAAATTGGAGTGGGAAAAAGTACTAGAAACATAACTTATCTTAAAATCAGACTGTGAGACTTAGCCTGAAAAACCAAATTAGAAAAGACTCTATGTGAGGATTATCTAATCTTCTCTGACCATTCAGAGTTTTACATCCACATCAGAGAGAGAACAGGAAACCAAAGGGTTCTAGCAAGCAAAAGAGCGGACACCAACAGTGTTGCCTTGATGCACTGATGCTCTCTTGCATCATTTTAAAGCGACAATTTCAATCTCCCCAAGGTTTCATTAACCGGCTGCCAAAGGTCAGAGAAAGAGGCGTCTGGATTTTGCTTAGAATGTGCTGGTATAGTTGGTTCTTTGGCACAACACAGTCCAGTTTTTTTGGCATTACTATATTGAAAGCTGCCTACAGCACATTAATGAATTGGAGTTCAGCCCTGCATGAAGTGTTTCAACATTCACTCCCACTGTGCTACAGGAATTTCCCATTTGCTTTTTTTCTGCTAATTAGAGAGCCACTGGAACAAAGCACAGCCTTTTGAAAGGTGCAGCCTCTCCTTAAGTTCTGCTAAATTAGGGAGAGGTACGGCATATTTTGATATTTGAAGACAACCCTTACCTCTGAGAATCAAGAGGATCTATTAAAATTAGATAACATCTACAACCTTTTTCTAGCTTGACAACCTACAGACACCAATATCCATCCAGACTTAATATAGTCCTTAATCCAGGAAGGTACAACAGGTGATGCATGTGTAGTTTGTTAGAGACTTAACTCACTCTTGTAAGTACCTGCCTTGAGTGCCACATGCTTGACAGGGACACATCTTCAAGTACACTGAGGCAGAACACAATACACAAAGCAAGCCCTCCAGAGTGCCTTGCAGAAAGCACGCATTTGAAAAAACCTGTTACAAATTCTGTATCAAGGTTTTGAGTAACTGGAACCTCCCTGCACCTGCAGACAGTTCAGCTTTGAAAACCAGGCTCATCAAAGTGGTGCTCGCATTTATAATGCAGCCAGCTCAGTACTTTTTATAGGTTTATTCTTGATAAAAAGTTTCTTGAAGAAACCGATTTTTTTTTTTGAAGAAATATCAGAACCACTTCAGAAATACCTTACCATTTAATTTATCCTAAATGGCCAGAAAGCCACCTAGAATCTGATATTTTTTTAAATTAACTTTGAAAACGTGGAAGTCAGATGTCTGCATTCTTGTGTGACGCCATAGCCATGGTATGCTTCATCTGCATCCAAGGAAAGCACTTGCTGTGCTTCTGGCTGTGCTGTGCCACATGTCTCTGATTTCAGCTGCACAGCAGACCAGGCAGAAGATCAGTAGCACAGACCTGCAGGTCTGATCCTCTTGCCACTAGGATGGTCATCCTCAGTGAAGTGTTCCCTGCTGAAGCAGGTGAAACCTTTCACCACTGCTCAGTGAGCATTCTCTCATCTAGAGACATCCCCTCCTGCATCACTCTGGTTGCACTGTTTTAATTAGGCAGCCTTCTACAATAATTTGCAGAGTAGACAAAGCACTACATTTATCTGGGATACTTGGCCAATAATGAGAATCGTAATACAATTTGTTTCAATGCCTTCAGATTAAAAACCAATTTACTTCCCCATCTAAATGATTTTTACACCTGCAGTAACTTTACACTCAAAACTTACACTATGAGAGACTTGCAAACATAGCTTCCTCTTGTTTTGCATTAAAGTTCTTTCAGTGTATTCGGATATTAAGAAAATTTAGTATGCCTGCATTTTAGAGCACAGAAATCTAGTAACCAGTCAATAAAATTGACATGGTCAATGCTTAAATTAACACAGAGGATTAAAACACACTATTTTAATTGATACTAGCTTTCATGGCTTGATTTGTTAAACTGGTATTTGAACAGTAGACTTCACTTCTGCTGCAGTATACACTAATACTTGTTTGCAAGCCAGTATTTCTTTTTCAACTTCATTAAAAAAAGGACTTACATTATTACTGAACTTTTATACTTCCGAAAGCAAACTTTTTTCTAAAAGACAGTAGCAGCTAGTCCGGTGGGGAAAAAAGCTAACACTGAATTTCTTCCAGATGCTATATATCACCAGTAAATTGGCATCAATACCAAGAAGTGCAGTAGGTCTATCTCTAAACACCTTATATAAACATGTGAATTGAGACACAGGACAGAAGCAGCAATGAGATTAGAAATAATACCAGTAAGGCATTACACCAGAATTTCAGAAGCCTCTTCAGAAGGGTAGCCAGACCCTGAGGAGCCTCAGAGGAAAGTCACATGAAGAGACACTGAAAGCAAAGATGGCAACAAAGAAGAAAAGAAGGCCAGGTAAGAGCAGCAGTAACAGGCCAAGAAGGGATAAAGCTGGCAATGTTTCATTTCCTCTTGAAAAATTAAAACCATGATCAATTCCACCTGTCACCAGCTGCACCTCACAAAGCCAGTCATGCACACCTCCAAACTTGCTTGTGTCAAGTGTTTTATTTCCCATTTCCTTGCCCCAATAATAGATTTTAAATTCAGAAGACTTGTGTTCTATGATATTGCCACAAGACAAATATTTGTCGTAGCAACACCCAGGATGGAAGCTGGCTCCTTCTGCCTCTGAAAGTCCTCCCTGATGATGGGACAAGGGGACATAGCTTTTGTGCTTTGTGTAACTCTATCAGTTTTATCTAATAAGAGATACGCCTTTCCCCACATCCTCCTCTTTCGTCTTTCAGCGTCTACAACCCCAGTAGTAGCATCTGGCTGTGCAGGCATTCTGGTACCCAGTGTTACTCTCCTGAAGTCTCTTGTTCCTTCATGCGGTACTGTTGTGCACTTCAATGTCACTGAAGATATGCAGGCACCTCTGCCCTGATGAGGAACCTTCCTACTTCAAAATATTTCTTCAAGGTACTTGGAAGTCATTGCAGGCCCTGGAGCACTAATACAATATAATGCAAAACATTCAACAAGCCAACTCCTACGCTCTGAATATTTCAAAGCATCACTTGATGCAGGTGACACAGGACACAAAGGCCTTGTGAATGTCTTAGGCACACACCCCATTGAGACACAAAGGAAATCCAAACATGGTCAGAGGTCTTAGGCTGTCCAAGAGCAAATCAAAAAGATATTGCCTAAATATAAACCAGCACAGGTGGCTTACGGCTGTATCTGTAGCTTTCCACTGTCAAGTAAGTGTATCAGCAGAAAACCTGCCCCCAGGTT
The DNA here is from genome assembly GCA_013400375.1 of Thinocorus orbignyianus. NCBI lineage: Eukaryota > Metazoa > Chordata > Aves > Ciconiiformes > Thinocoridae > Thinocorus > Thinocorus orbignyianus. The sequence goes on from VXBW01007187.1 coordinate 516,564, forward strand.
TTCCACTTATTCCGAAGGTTCCTTGTTTCTCTCTCCCCATGACTCCAGAGGCAAAAAACTTTATCCTGTGTTGCCGAGACACATACAGGCACAGGAACACAGGTTCTTGAATAAAAGCGGACTGCTCTCTCCCCAACCCATGCCTCCTCAAAATAGCCCTGATCGGAAAAGGATGAGAGCTATTTTCCAGCAACTATAAGACATTAGACATTTGAGTTTGGGTAGTGGGGTGTCCCATCCCACCCTTTCCTCACTCCCCAAAGGAGGGAATTGCCCTGACATCCCTGCATTCTGCTCAGTGATAGGTCTTAATTCCAAAGGAGAGTCCTGGTATTACAAATACTGGTTGATACATGAGATACGTCAGTCATGGACCTAAAAGGAGTTTCCCTTCTACACAAGGGGTTAAGCAACTCTGGCTCATCCACATCTTAAACATGTCCTAATTCCACGTTACAGAATTTGAGTCACCATGTTTTTCTGCATTTTTTTACCAAATTAAATCAAAAAAGTGATCCAAATTTCACAATCACTATAACTCTTCTATTAACTGTAATAGTTTAGTCCTTACAACCTCCTAATTATTTTTCCCTCTAAGATACATGAAAATGTCACATCACCTTTAAATATTTATTGACTTTTTAGATTAATATTTCATGCTGATTTTAAAGAATACAGTAGCTTTTTCATAACACTTGTTAAGCACAAAATGGCAATTCTACACTCTCTGGTATGCTCTCAGTAAAATGAAAAGAATTTTTGATCTTGTACAAACCAGACTATAAACATTGACTACTGCAGAGAAATAATACATTAAGGACGAGTTTTCTCAAAGCTCCTTCAGTGATTATGGAGCCCACACAGCTCCCATTTAAATTAATAGAAATTGCATGTCTAAATCTCTTAAGCTATTTTGAATACCTCATTATTCTATGAAAGATTTTTCCCAGTTTAAGAGTAGTAAGTAATAAATTGATAACATCTGATGTGCAATGGAAAGACTTCTCAAAGTAGAAGTGAGCATATTTTTAAGATGCCCCAATTGTCCTTTGTTTTCTACCCACAGAAAAAAACCCTCCCCATATGATGTGTTTACTTTTGAAAAAAAACCCTATAAATATAGAAACACAATAACATTCAAAAACAACTGTTTCATTTCTACATAAGTTATAGCACTTAACTACTTGTTTTCTCTTTCTATTTACCTTTTATCTGCAAAATGGATGTACAATTTAGATACAGCAAATTAAAGGCAAATTTCTGAATTGCATGTTTGATCTAATCAGTTCAGAGGGCAGTATCTATTTTGATCCTCTCTCTGCCCCCTCCTCCCCCTTTAAAATATAAATAAGGCTGATTTAAGACTGCTAGAAATGCAAGAGCAATAGCAGTGTTGTCATTCAAACTGATTTAAGGAAGTTGTGTCCATTAATGGCTGAGACAGTAAGGTTCAGGCAGGTGCAAGTTCTTTCCCTGATGTTAAAACAACTGGTGGTGTTTATTTACATACAACCAGTCCCCTATCTTGAAAGAAAATAATCCACCTGTTCAAATATTTAATTTAAAACAATCTTTTATACTGCCATAGATGGCTCTAAGTACTAAATACAAATATTATATGGAGAGTCAAATAGAGAACAGACACAAAAAACCATTTTAAAAAGTTATCTCAAGTCAAACCCATTTTAGTTGAAAGCAATTCTTTGCTCTACATCTCTCAAACATCAAGGTTGTTGTTATTTAACTTTAATTCTTTCTGTGGGGAAGTAATTCTATTTAACAAACCCTAAACATATGACACATTAACATAATTGTCAGTGCGCAGCCATGTTTGGAGACTTTAATGCTATACATTCTAACAGTCAACTAGAAGGCTTGCAACAACCTGAAAAAGCCAGTTACAGTTTTAATAGAAGCTTAGCACATTTAGAAACTAAGCTAGTGTTCAAAATGCCTTGCAAATATTGCCACTTTCCATAAAACTTCATGAATCAGTGCACTAATGCCATCAGTCTTTTACAGACAGAACAGGCTGACCAGGATTTCTTTCTTTTAATCAATTTAAGTTCCATTCTTGGTATTTCAGCTGTCTATTGGGTCATAGCTTATAACAGAAGACGCCACCCTACCTTAAAAGGCAGGAAATTGCAAAGACGACTTCAGAATTGAGCAGCTTGATGAGGCAAGTGTGATCATTTTAACTGAATTGGGAAATGTAATGTCAAACCATCTCCACCAGATTCAGGGCTTTCTCTGGGCAAAAGCTTTGCATCAAGTTTCAGAGATTCCAGACTTCGGCAATTCCTATGCTAACTCTCACTAAAACAAGGAAATATGTTAACAGTAACTAAAATGCTTTAAGTAATTCAGAACACAGATGGCTTGCATTTTCTTTGCTCTCAAGAAAGATTAAACATTCTCTGATATTTAAGGATACTCTCCTATTTTTTAGTCCTAAATGGTTAAAAAAAAAAAGGCAAATAACAAGTATTCAAGTACAGATGTAATAAGCATAGGGAAAAAAATATATAATTTTTCAGAATAAGAGCAGCTTGGGTAAAAACATATGCTGTGCTACAGTAGTTATTACCAACATACCTGTTAGAATTAAATTAACGTGGGAATGAAATACCAAGATATAGATAAACAATAGACTATGCTGTGAAATCCTAAGAAATTACTGTGATTTGCCAGTAATTCAATCAGCAAAGCCAGTTCTGCTTATAGCATCCAATACTGTGTTGCAGTGTTTTGCTTTTGGGTTTTTTTTAACTAATATCAACTGAAGTAAAAGAAAACAAAAAATAATTTACAGTTTCACACTTGCTTTCTACTTGGTACTGCTAGCGTTAGACATTAATTACATGGAATGATCAAATATAGACAGCAAATTAATCTGAATGCTCGATTCAGTTTTTATAGAAGTCATTCTATTTTTCAGCAGAAGTTACAGTAATTTTCAAATAGGTCTTTAGCTCTTTTCCCCAAAGACTGAAATTGTAGTAATTCCCAAGGTGTTTTTTTTAAGTTTCATTTTAGTTTTTTTCTGCCAAAGCATCCACAATCTTATGATTAAAAAAAAAAATACATCTTGAATAGTTATGCTCCAGGTAGTTTGCAGCATAATCTATATACTAACTTACACTGCAGAGGTCAGATACTTCATAATAACTCTAAAATCTGCATATTCTTCTTATACGTCAAAGACTATCTAAAGAAATAAAGTCTTCCATACATTTAAATATGCAGTCTCTTCTGGGCATAAGCCAGTTGATATTAGCTTTACTTCACTGCTTTTAGAAGCCATCCTAACATCCACATCAAATGCCAAGAGTGGGCAGGTGGCAATAACAAGAAGATAAACTGAAGTGACAAAGAAAAAGCAGCACATCCATTCATGTATATCACTCAGACCATAAGGACATCTCAGAAGATGGACTGATACCACTATATCATTCCATATTATAGTCATCTTTTCTCTCCTTCATTTCCTCAAAGTGGGAGGTTGCCACAATAATTTTATTTTAATACAAGTGAATTATTGATAAATACTCAGCAACTTTGTGTGCAATACCAAATAGTATTCGAATATATCTCAAATTGCATACAGTAAATATGATCCTGCAGTGATTACCAAGAAGTAGGTCGTATGAGCATATCACAAATGAACTTTTCTGTTTAAGAAAGGTGATTCCAGATCCATTTGATAATATTCCCTTTATGGAAAGAAAAAAGCATGAACTACATAGATAAAGTCTGGTTAGCAGGAGGTAAGGAAAACAGTGAAAAAAGATAAAGCACTACATTTGCATCTTGTGGCTCCAAGTATATACAGACACAAAGTATTTTTATATGTAATAGGTGTGTACATATTTCTATTCTTGAGAAATAAAGACTTAAACTACACAGTCTCCATTTAAGTGGTAACAGCAAAAACACTCCCCCAGCCTTTGCCATCAAGCTTAGGTTAGTGCCAAATAATCAACAAGAAGTAAAACCAAGATAAAATAGGCCCAAGTTTTGAAACCTTGAAAATTATCACAGAACAGGTTTGTCATCCATTCACTGTCTCTGTTTACTGCCTTATGAGCAGTGAAAGAATGCAAGTCACTTATGATCTAGGCAGTTTACAAGTACATAATTCTTGACGTTAGTTTTAGCATGTTTCTATGTCATCTCTCACCCAAGGAGTTCATAATCAAACTGTCCAAATATTTTTCCCTTCATTCCAGCTATGAAAAAGCCCTTTAAAACCAAAACAAAACCCCAGCTTTAGCCAAGTAGGAAAACAGTGAAGCTACATGCTGCCAGAAACAGTATTTGATGGATGTGTTAAATGCCTATGAAACACACAAACATTTTTCCTTCTGCAGTAATTAAGACTCAAGGTATAGGACATGGAAACAAAACGTTCCCAGCCATAGGACAAATATGACAAGCTGAGTACTGATCAGATATTAAAACCCTCTAGACAGCAACTATGCACAGACATAATCCAGTTTTGCTTCCATAAAATAAAGGGAAGGCAAGAGAATCACAGCAGAGATTTTCCCTGCCTTTCACCGAGATCGGAGCATCCTGGACTTTGAAAACTTCCTTAGGATTCCAGACAGCTAATGAAAATGGCAGATTTTTAAGAAAAAGCCTTTAATTTAAAACATTTCATACACCATTAGAGCAGACAGTTGCTGGAATCACTAATCTAATGCACTGGAAGTTTCACCACCCATTTCACACTTCCCCTTCCTTCAGACAGAAAAAGCTCTCTTTTATCCTTTTGGGGTTTTTTATAGCCAATGTAATACCTTGTGTTAATTGGCAATGCAACACATTTTACTCAAGATTGTTGAGAAGTGGTTTCAGTAACACAACTGCAGTCATTTGATTTATAGTCATTCAGTCACCACTTGAATATAGGTTAAAAAAAATGTAGAAATTAAATATAAAATGCACTTGTCATTCTGTAAATTCATATGGGAGAAGACCCCAAAAAGCAAACATTCTGATGGGGTTCTGATGTAAGAGGGGATCACTCTTTAAACTCTTGTGAGGTACAGAGCTGTATAGAAATCACAGTAGAAAAGAGAGGATATTTTCATATCCCCTGGGACAAAAAGGAGACAGCCCCTGCAGTGGCATATGCCATGCCATAGGAATTCCAGTAGCTGCAGCTCTACATTATTAGTGAGTCATTTCAAAGACTGGAAATAGAAACCTTTTTCTTTTAAGTGCCTGTACACCATTACCCGATCTTATTATGGAACACTAACAGCTGAACACTGTTCACCTCCCAGGGAAAAAAAAAAAACCCACACCAAACCAAAACACCACACACCACAACCAGTAATTTTTTCTATGGTACATGATAATTTTGTTTCATCAGTGTATACACTCCATCTATTGCCTTTCAATTAACCATTCAAAATCCACTCTATAGAAAAAAAAAAAGACAGCTCAAGTGCTTTATTTTCCTAAGCAATGTATAGCAAAGAACCTAATAATATCAACCGTAGGACGCCGACAAAGTGTGCAAACACCTGGGAGCAGTGAGCACACAGGGCACTGAAAGAGCAGAGGAGGAAGTCAGTGAAGATGGTTTACTGAAATAGGACTTACCAATGCAAGAAGTACTTTGATTAATGGATTTAGTTGTATTTATAAAGATTTCTGCTGCCTCTCTGAATCAAAGCATCATGTCTGTAAAAGTTGAGAGGCATCCTGGAAGGCATCCTAACAGACATTTTCCATTCCAGGCATGCAACCCACACCAGTCCCTGCAGCACAGGCTTCTGCAGTTCCGTTCAGCATCCTCTGTTCCAACTGGTGATGTTGAGGACAGATGCAGAACAGCCAGCAGTGGCTCTAAATCACCCAGCAAGGAGAATTTCAGCAATACACAAAAGGTGGCAGCTGGCTGTGGAGCACCCAGTAGACTGTACAAGTGGCTGTTCCTTTTCATCTATAAGCCCAGCAAATCAAACCCATCAAATGCTGGTGTGTGAAGTCAGCCCAGCTGTTCTGCAGGTCAGAGCACATATGTATAAGTAAGAGCTCTCTCTAATTGCAAGCAATTGAGATTTTAAGTCACTGTCAGTACTTAAAAAGAACAAGAAATGAAAACAGCCCGTAATGCCATGTTTACTTCAGCTCAAATCCAAATATCAATTTCTCTGCCTACAAACCAACTCTTGAATCAATTAATCTGTTCAAAAGAGGAGAAATATTTATTTCTAGTAGTTATCAACTTTCTATTCAAGAAATAAATAGAAATAGGAGCTCTTATAACTAGGTGTTTCCTGTTTAATGTAAAAAACATCCTGAAAACTACCTCTTCTGTTTAAGGCAAAATATGCAAAATTCCTTCGCAGCTAATTCTGCAGTTTCCCTGTAGGTTGATTGTAGTTGTAAGCCATGACCGATTTATTTTAAGTAATCTCCATGTGTTAAAAATCTCACCACTTCCCTACGCCTTTTCCCAGAAAATCCAGGAAGAGACAGCACTAAGTTCTCTCACCAGAACTTCAAACAGCAGATGGCAAGATATCTAGTGGAGATGTTTCTTATGCAAGTGAAAAAGATATACTGCCATCAGTGAAGCTCAATAATTTGAGTAAGACTATAGGACTACAGAACAACTACAACCTCAAACCTGTGCTGAGCCACAAAGTAAAAGCCACATTAGTTCTTAACTGTTTTTAACACTGTGTTGAATCAGTGTAATGTAGGTCAAAATAAACCTAAAAGACCACTATTTTATGCTTTTTTTTAACACAGGAAAAGTGGCTTAAAATTCAAAATAGTCATCTTGAGAATAAAGGCTTTCAAGACTTCCGAATTTTATAGAAAGTGTTTGATATTAAGTGACATTTTTAAAAAATTATATATTGTTTAAAAGAGTTCCCTCCCTTACTTTCCAAAACGTATTTTTGAAGGGAGCTAAGAGATGGCAAGTCAAATTTTCAATTTTATATATATGTACATGTGCACATATATTTTGTAAATACATATATTAATATATGTTTTTAAAACTTATTTGCTGCTTCTCTCCAAACCGCATTGCAAAGCTGAGGAAAAGCGTAAAGTGAAAATTTCTGTCAGAAAAAAAGAAAGCAGGAAAGGGCATAGATATTCTAAAGCGAGTTGAAATTAAGTATTAGAAACAACATGAAAAGCATTTTTGGGCCACCAGTTTAATAAGAAGAAACTTTTGTAGCCAAAGAGAAACCAGATTATATAAAAGTCTCTGAAATTCAACCTACGGGAGCAGATGAAGGTCAATGAAACAGCACAGGAAGCCAGCGAAGTGACAAGTTTCAGTTTCTAGTTTCACTGCAAAGGGTGAAGATGGGATGGAGAAAAGGTCCTGGGGGTGGGAAAGCAAAAGGTTGTCTATGGAAGTGGAACAGATGTTCTGCTGAAAAGCTGAGAAGGCACAGCTTGCCAAGCAAAAACATGGAGCTCTAAATACCTGATACAAATTACTGATATTCTTTCAAACAGAAACTGCTAAAAAAAAAATTAACTCATTCTGAGTGACAACAATTGCAGACTTGGCTGAAAGGAGACACATGAAGGGAAGACCCTGAAGAACCAGCACCACAGAGGGAAGCTGGGACAGCTCAGTGTCCCAAGTGCTGCTGTACTCCCTGAGCTGGATACTACTTCCAGAGCTCAATAATCACTCAGACAGAACCATGTCCATCCCACCTCCTGCTCAAACAGCCATCACATAGTAACACACGGAGGGTGAGGTTCCCCTCCATGAGCAGCCAGAAAGCCAACATTGCTGTGCTTGCTGGCAAAAGTGGGAATAGATGCTGTAAAGTAATGGTGGCTTTGTGTGTATTTTTTGTTAAAAAAGCAACAGAATCACATTTACATGACTGGTATTTTGTATGACCATTAAATTCTAACACCATCTATAATAAAATGCTAGATATAAGATAAGAAAAAAAAAATCCCTTTAACAGCCTATGACTAATTGCTGTGCATCATGACCCATTTAGGAGGCCTAACTTATAATTAAAGTTGCTGCACAGAGTTTAAGAACTTTCTGCTCTGTGTAATTAACAACTTCGATAAAGTTGCTCTGTGGAAATACAAAGGTTTTGCTCCCAAGCAGGCACGTGTGCCACAATTCTGTACTATCTGGTCAGTGTATTCTCCTAAGGAAAGGCTGATGTTTTGAAGCCTAAAGAGTAACTTTGTAATTATGCATTAATTTGAGTATCAGAGTTTATGCAGTTCAAGACAAGCAAAGTCTTTCCACTTGGTTAAGCGCTCCCCATGAATGGTGCTGAACTACTTTCAGGAGTTAAATCTTCCAAAACCTAATTGCCTAAGTAATTTTAGATTACAATAGCAGCAGTCACAGGAGGAGAAATTTGCATGCCGTTATCTTCAATACATAGGAGTTACATATTTCAGTCCTTGTCACAGTCTGCATTATCTTGTCATTCTAAGACACAACAAAACTTAATGTCAGATGTAACAATGGTAATGGTCTCCAAATACTAGTTCATAATTGAAAACTAACAAAGGCTCTTCTCATTGTTGTCTCACATCAATATTCAGGATTTCTTGCCAAAATGAAAACTTAGCCCCTTTAGCTGTGCGTGCTTACATGTAAGTATATTATAGTATGAAGCACACTTGTGGGATGGGCTTACAAAGCACTTTATCTGGTTGTGCATGGCATGCTCACTCTCCAAATACTTTGTTTTATATTATATTTTTATGGTTCCCTCATAAATGGCAGTAACACGTTAATCTTCACAGCATTTTGTGGGGAAAAAAAAAAAAAGGACTCATCATCAATCCTATTTTACCAAAACATTTAATGACTTGCCCCAGGTCATACAGGAAATCTGTGATGATGCACGGAATGGCTTCTGGGATCTCAGAAATCCCATCTCAATATTCTGTCCACACTGCCATCCGTCCTCAGCCGTACTTAATACAACTAAATTACTGATGGCAACAAACAGCAGAATCTGACTTTCAGATGAGCTGATTTGTACAATGAGTCAATCCATAACTTTTGTCTCCTTCAGACACTTAGATGGGCTGTATGCCCAGCATGTTATAATAACCCTGAAAAGCTTTTGGCTCAGACTGCAAACACATTAGCATTAACTTAAATCTGCTGCTTTGTTTACTATATGAGATGAGATATTTGCTTCTGGTCTATGCCTAAGTGATACCAATTAAAGAGACCCAATTACAGAACAGTTTACAGCATGAGACTAAAACTAGCCACTAATACAAAGTTTACTAAACTTCAGCTGGTATTTATACCTCCAAAACATCATGGCCTGAAAGTCACCTTTTTCTTTTCCAGACACACATGGACTTGCCATGTTTTACATTCAAAACCTTCACAAAAAAAGTGATTCAGAAAGCAAGAGATGCTGGGTCCACTCCGCTGCTTCCAAAGCAGATTAATGTGAGTCCAGTCTTGCATCTGTACAACTACAGACTATAGCAAAGACATCCTTGATTTAAGCTGCCAGAGAGCAAGACAGGAAAATCACCAAAAATCCTGCTCTTCTGGCTGTTTAAGCCCATTACTGAGTTCACACATCCATACAGGTACTAGAGCAAATCAGTGGGTGGTAGAGGATTCCATTCACTAACAAGAGGCTTTTCTTATTTCTTTAGAGTTACAACTGTAGCAGGCCTAGGAGGGGTCTAATTACACTCAGAACACCCAAGCAGCATTGGAAGAGGTAATTTATTGACCGTATCAGTGTAGCTTAATGCACAGACTAAAAAGACAAGTCAAGGATTGTATCCAGACCACTGAATCACTCTCAGATTGCCAGGGTAAGCAGATCACTGCAAACCAATGAAGTAATCTGACAAAATCATAAGCAAGATTTATAATAAAAACATCCTTTAATTTCACCGGTTTTGAGCAAAACAAGAGAAAGGCAAGATATGATTTATTGTTAACTTTAAATGCTTGGAAACAAGTTCAAGGATCATTACCAAGAGACCCTGCTGGAAGCCACAGTCACTAATTACCCAGATGGGCAACTAGGGAACCAATCCAAGAATCTATCCAGGTCAGAATGCTTTTTATCAATTGTAGCAGCCTTCAGATCAAGCCCTAGAATATCAGTGATGATCTGACCACTGCTGGCTCATCCGTTAAACTCAGATGAGAATTACCTTCAGGTGCCAACCCTCACTTGGCTCTGCCCTTTTGAAAGCACATAGATATAGAAATAAGAATGATATACAATGCAAACCAAAGTAGCATAGAACATAGACTAGCAAAAGAGCTTGTTAAAATGTGCTTTCTTGCTTCTCTATACTAACCACCTCTTGCCTTCTGACAGCAAAAGAAGTGAAGGTTTCTGAGCAAGTGCAAGTCTCATGAAACACATTTCCCATCAGTTACCACATGCTATTTTGCTTCCAGTACCACCTCCACAAAGATCAAGCCCATTTCACAGAAAAGTGAGGGAAGTAAACAGCTACAGGAGTATTTCAGACACGACCCCCATATAAAGTCACTCATGGCGATTTAAGCATGTTCTCATGATATTTTTCCTCTTCAACACTCCACCACAAAGAAGAATAAAATACATCAGCTGGCCAGTTAGAAATAACCAAGACTAAATTAGGAAAGACAAGTTTACATCACTAGTAATTCCTTTTTTCCCCCTCCATATGAAGAGATAGGAAACTAGAAGCAAAAGCACAGGTTAGCACAGTCCATATTTCAAATGGCTGACACACCCAATTCAATGCTTCATCCTCAGCTTCTGCACAGTCAGAATCCATACACGGCTGCCAACCAAGCCCTAAGCCTGGAAATGGTTTGGTAAAACACCTCACATGAACAGCCTCTACATTCAGCTGCTTAATATCACTGACACTAACTATTGTTGCTTGATCATACTATGAAGGAAATTAAATAGGAAGCAAGGGACTTAACGTGCTTGTCTACAGTTCATGCTCTTTGAGAAAAAAAGAAAGGAAAGGAAGAAAACCCCAGGAACTGAGGACGTTCTGCTTCCCTCAAGCCATTATTCATTTAAACAGAAGACTCAGAAACCCTGACGATCTCCTCTACCAACTCCCTCCCATCACATTGACCAGAAATATCTTGTAGGCAACTCTTTACAGTATGCAAGAATTATTGACAAATCTCACTCTGCATCTTCCCACTCATCANACCCCACCCAAGCCACAGCCACCATCCAAGAAGACCCTTACAACTACTCTAAAGGGACCTCGGGTGACTTACACGCCGGTGTATGCACGTCCTCAGCGCCGGCTTCCAGTGATCCTTCCCCGGCGGAGCCGGCGATGCCCGCCTGCCGCAGCCAGACCGCCTCCAGGCGAGTGACCNTACCGAGTTCACACATCCATACAGGTACTAGAGCAAATCAGTGGGTGGTAGAGGATTCCATTCACTAACAAGAGGCTTTTCTTATTTCTTTAGAGTTACAACTGTAGCAGGCCTAGGAGGGGTCTAATTACACTCAGAACACCCAAGCAGCATTGGAAGAGGTAATTTATTGACCGTATCAGTGTAGCTTAATGCACAGACTAAAAAGACAAGTCAAGGATTGTATCCAGACCACTGAATCACTCTCAGATTGCCAGGGTAAGCAGATCACTGCAAACCAATGAAGTAATCTGACAAAATCATAAGCAAGATTTATAATAAAAACATCCTTTAATTTCACCGGTTTTGAGCAAAACAAGAGAAAGGCAAGATATGATTTATTGTTAACTTTAAATGCTTGGAAACAAGTTCAAGGATCATTACCAAGAGACCCTGCTGGAATCCACAGTCACTAATTACCCAGATGGGCAACTAGGGAACCAATCCAAGAATCTATCCAGGTCAGAATGCTTTTTATCAATTGTAGCAGCCTTCAGATCAAGCCCTAGAATATCAGTGATGATCTGACCACTGCTGGCTCATCCGTTAAACTCAGATGAGAATTACCTTCAGGTGCCAACCCTCACTTGGCTCTGCCCTTTTGAAAGCACATAGATATAGAAATAAGAATGATATACAATGCAAACCAAAGTAGCATAGAACATAGACTAGCAAAAGAGCTTGTTAAAATGTGCTTTCTTGCTTCTCTATACTAACCACCTCTTGCCTTCTGACAGCAAAAGAAGTGAAGGTTTCTGAGCAAGTGCAAGTCTCATGAAACACATTTCCCATCAGTTACCACATGCTATTTTGCTTCCAGTACCACCTCCACAAAGATCAAGCCCATTTCACAGAAAAGTGAGGGAAGTAAACAGCTACAGGAGTATTTCAGACACGACCCCCATATAAAGTCACTCATGGCGATTTAAGCATGTTCTCATGATATTTTTCCTCTTCAACACTCCACCACAAAGAAGAATAAAATACATCAGCTGGCCAGTTAGAAATAACCAAGACTAAATTAGGAAAGACAAGTTTACATCACTAGTAATTCCTTTTTTCCCCCTCCATATGAAGAGATAGGAAACTAGAAGCAAAAGCACAGGTTAGCACAGTCCATATTTCAAACGGCTGACACACCCAATTCAATGTTTCATCCTCAGCTTCTGCACAGTCAGAATCCATACACGGCTGCCAACCAAGCCCTAAGCCTGGAAATGGTTTGGTAAAACACCTCACATGAACAGCCTCTACATTCAGCTGCTTAATATCACTGACACTAACTATTGTTGCTTGATCATACTATGAAGGAAATTAAATAGGAAGCAAGGGACTTAACGTGCTTGTCTACAGTTCATGCTCTTTGAGAAAAAAAGAAAGGAAAGGAAGAAAACCCCAGGAACTGAGGACGTTCTGCTTCCCTCAAGCCATTATTCATTTAAACAGAAGACTCAGAAACCCTGACGATCTCCTCTACCAACTCCCTCCCATCACATTGACCAGAAATATCTTGTAGGCAACTCTTTACAGTATGCAAGAATTATTGACAAATCTCACTCTGCATCTTCCCACTCATCACAGCAATCATTCTCACCCAAGGACTGCAGGAACACAGAGTTTGACACAACGGAGGCAAGTCCCCCTTCCACACAGTTCTTCCAAAGACACAGCAAGAGCACCTGTGTCCACCTGCCCTAGACTGCTCCAGGATGGCACAAGAAAATAAATCTCCTCGCATCTAGGGATTCAAATGGGGGCTTGCTATCCCATGCCCCCGTCTGCCTGACGTATTACTTGGCCAGGAGGCAGACTTCCTGTTCCTACTGGAGAAAAAAAATAATAAAATGGGGGGAAAAATACATAATTCCGATTATTCTTCCTTGCTATTTAGAGTTCAGTGCTTTCTTACACAGTACAAGTTCTAGGGTTGCTATCGACAAGTATCAATGGGGGGGGTGGAACCTGTGAACAACAGAAATGAAAAAGACAGCAAAAGGACCCCACCCAAGCCACAGCCANACGGCATCCAACAGGCTATAAACACCCCGGACACCTACAGCTGCTTTTGATTCCCCTCTCGCCACCCACCCACCGGCAAGGGGATACGACCTTGACCACTTCAGCCAAGGGCTGGCCAGTCACAGAAATGCCAGCACCAGTGCCAGAGCTGGGAGGGGGGTGAAAATAAAAGGGAATCTGAGAAAAGTAGCGGCTTTGGAACAGTTTTGCTGAGCTGGCTTTTGCCAGCTGACAAATGATGCTCGTTTTGTTTAAAAAGACATCTTAGTTTGCTTTACTGCTGCGTTACAACACATTTCAGTGACTACAGCACTGCTAAAATAATCAGGTGCTAAGAAAGTAAACCTAACTCAGTACTTGAAGTGGCATCCGAAGGCAAAACCCTGGGAAAGGAAAGACTGGGAGAAATAGGGATAGAAGGAAAGGCACTTCATGGGACAGTAGTAGTGGACAATGTAGTTTAAAGATGACAGGTAACACCTCTCATTCTTCTAATATATCACCATTTCAGCATAGAATGCACAAAGTATAGTGCGATTATAATTTTAGGGCTTCCTCACTTCAATAATAGGGTCGGCAGAGAGCAAATGGCATGTCACCACCACCAGCAAAACACAACACAACACAGAGACCCCTGCCTCAACAACTCCACCTACTATTTCTGTGCACGGTAACTCAAATAGTCTGAAGAGCAGTCTTCAGCCACACCAGCTGAAAAGCACAGGACACCAGGACACTCGAGTAAGACCACACAGGGGGCTTCTTTGGCTTCTCTCAAGATAACTCTCACAAGATTTAGTGTGGGAGCCCAACTTTATAAAGTATCAAAAAGGTCACTTGATGCAAATGTCTCATTAAAGTGGTTTTTTATTCCCCCCATCCCTCCCTGCCCAATGCCTTGCTGCCTATTACTTGGGGTTTCCCCCCCCCAAATTGAACTTTAACAGCTTTAAGGAACAAGTTTAATACAGGAAAGCAGCGGCTAATTTGATCACAAGGATTTAGNAGCCAGACCGCCTCCAGGCCAGTGCCACTGGGGGACAGCCCTCCCTCCCCCCCTCCTCCCCTCCCCTCCCGCGATGTCACAGCCACCTCCTGCCAAACCCCAAAAAGAAGGAGGCAGGACGGCACCCAGTCCGCTCCGGCCACCCACCCCACCCCACCCCCAGTTCTTACTGGCGGCGGAGAGGAAAGGCACTCCCATGCGGGGAGAACGGCATCCAACAGGCTATAAACACCCCGGACACCTACAGCTGCTTTTGATTCCCCTCTCGCCACCCACCCACCGGCAAGGGGATACGACCTTGACCACTTCAGCCAAGGGCTGGCCAGTCACAGAAATGCCAGCACCAGTGCCAGAGCTGGGAGGGGGGTGAAAATAAAAGGGAATCTGAGAAAAGTAGCGGCTTTGGAACAGTTTTGCTGAGCTGGCTTTTGCCAGCTGACAAATGATGCTCGTTTTGTTTAAAAAGGCATCTTAGTTTGCTTTACTGCTGCGTTACAACACATTTCAGTGACTACAGCACTGCTAAAATAATCAGGTGCTAAGAAAGTAAACCTAACTCAGTACTTGAAGTGGCATCCGAAGGCAAAACCCTGGGAAAGGAAAGACTGGGAGAAATAGGGATAGAAGGAAAGGCACTTCATGGGACAGTAGTAGTGGACAATGTAGTTTAAAGATGACAGGTAACACCTCTCATTCTTCTAATATATCACCATTTCAGCATAGAATGCACAAAGTATAGTGCGATTATAATTTTAGGGCTTCCTCACTTCAATAATAGGGTCGGCAGAGAGCAAATGGCATGTCACCACCACCAGCAAAACACAACACAACACAGAGACCCCTGCCTCAACAACTCCACCTACTATTTCTGTGCACGGTAACTCAAATAGTCTGAAGAGCAGTCTTCAGCCACACCAGCTGAAAAGCACAGGACACCAGGACACTCGAGTAAGACCACACAGGGGGCTTCTTTGGCTTCTCTCAAGATAACTCTCACAAGATTTAGTGTGGGAGCCCAACTTTATAAAGTATCAAAAAGGTCACTTGATGCAAATGTCTCATTAAAGTGGTTTTTTATTCCCCCCATCCCTCCCTGCCCAATGCCTTGCTGCCTATTACTTGGGGTTTCCCCCCCCCAAATTGAACTTTAACAGCTTTAAGGAACAAGTTTAATACAGGAAAGCAGCGGCTAATTTGATCACAAGGATTTAGGTCAACTTCAGTTCAAGACCTAACCAGGTCTTATTGAAGTAAAGGGCTAGTTTTACTACCAGTTTAGCAGAGGGTCCTGCTTTCATAACCACATATACAGCAGTCAACAGGAGTTTTCAAATACAGATGATACCTTAGCCAGTCCTTCAACATTACAAGTCTCCTTTCTGAGCATTGCTGCAGCAGAGAACAGAGCAGGTCAGTGAGGCAACAGAAGGAAATATTCTAGGTCAGCAGCACTAGGATTTTCTTCAAAAAAGGTTTAAAAAAGACATACCATTACTTAAAATGCAGTTTAAAGATGGCAGGTAACACCTCTCATTCTTCTAATATATCACCATTTCAGCATAGAATGGACAAAGTATAGTGCTATCACAGTTTTAGGGCTTCCTCACTTCAATAATTAGATCTAACAGTGAAGGCTACAAGGTATTTTCCCTAGCTGCAGAGTTTTCTAAGGAAAAAAGCTCTACAGTAAGCACACAAAATCTTACAGTATGAGCACATGGATCTTGAAGCCTGAGTTGTTTCAGCCACATAAGGTTTTATAGTTTTAGTAAGAAAATATTAACCAACGCATGAAGAAGTAACAGAAGATAGGTTTCTATGTGCTACTAAAAATCAGGAGACTGGAGCAAGGGTTAAAGAGAACAGGAGATAGAAAAAAATGCAAAAAATAAACTATTTGTGATGCTGTATATGTTAACTCTGGTTAGTGCTATCTGGAACTGATTCCAAGAAAGCTGAGTTCTCAACTTAGAATTTTAATGAGAGGAATATTAAGATATTTATGTTGGAATCTAGTGGGGTTTTGCTTTGGTTGTTTTTTTTTTTTTCAATAAACTTCTCTTTCTGTACTTTCCCTCCCACCTCTAAGTTATTCGTGTTATACTTCTACATCACTAGCATAAAATGACTGAAGTGACCTACAGCTCCATCCTGAGACCAAAGCAAGTGGTGGTATTCTTCATACAGCCCAGTGAGAAAGGGTATTTTGAATCCTGCAGCACAAAACATGCACCAAGTATAATACAAAGGAAGCCAGGAATAAAGCAAGCTAGGAAATTGCTGCATTGAAATACGTGGCATGAAACATTAATTTGTTTTTCCTCTATTCCTCCCTCTCTCATTTTCCAGATACATCTAAGTTGTTTCATTCATAGCAGATGAAATCGATAATGCTTTTAGCACTGAGTCCATAAGGAGTTCAGCATAAAACTACACCCTTTTCAAATCTAACCCCTTCCGGAATTCAACAGGAACAATTCCCAAGTATAAAAGAAATGCTGGAACAGGCCCAGCATAGCCATGTAGGGGTCTTTTTTGAATAAATACATATATATAGGCATACATTGGGACTCTGAAAAGGATGGGGCAAGCAAGAATGTTCCAGTGCATCTCAGTGGACTGCATTGGGTGTCAAGACAGCTTGAATAGGAGATTCTTCTGTCTTGGGGTGGGGAAGGAAACCATTTTACTAATTACAGCTGTTCTTCCACACTTTATTTTCTGCCATTTGAGCAGTCTAGTCCCCCTCAACTGCAGATGCCTTGCCACAGGTAGAATTGAGCTCAAGCCACAGGATGTGATTTTGAGGCTGATAACTTGTGACTCAACTCAGGAACAAATTTTAAAAAGCAAACCAACCAACAGGTTACCACCCAAAGATGCATTTCACAGAGACCACTCATATCCACTGAGCTTTAGTGTGTCTTTACCATCATAAAGTGTTTCTTACATTCTTCTTTTTCATAGTGAAGTTGTAAAAAGGCAGCAAAAACAACCTGTTGCCAACTAGCAACAGGTTTCTCCTGCTAGAGAATGCTTCAAAGGTTTTCACCATAAAAATAAGAATTTTCTTCTCCATAGTAGCAGACTACTACAACAAAGCACAATATTTAGCACTAATCCCTTCAGAAATAAGCTAAAAAAAAAAGGTCATCTCTGAAAAGAGCCCTTCATGTGCTACCACTAAACAAGGGACAATTTTAACCTTCCCAGCAGAACAACTCACAGACTGTGAGAAACACTTGCCAAACACACATTAGCCCCTGTCTATATAACAGCTATGAATTACTGTAGACCAGAGCTTTGGTTATTTCAAAGGTGAGCTTACTGGTTTGGGGTTTTTAAAGTTCCATTCTTCCTAACAGTTACTTAATGAAAAAAAAAAAAAAAATAGCAACAGAAAGCCTGATGATCTCTCTCAAAAGGTACTCTCAGTAAAGGCAACAATCAAAAGATTTACGTGAGAAGCAGATCTACATTCTTCCTCTCTTTCTGAAGAGTCTCCACCTACAGAAAGGCCAAGATGACATTTACCCACCCATTTGGGTTGTGACCCACTCAAAAAAAATTATTAGTTTTCCTGGTGCCAATTCTTTCCCTATTTTACCCATACATCACCAACACCAAACCAAATCCTGTGGAGTCACTTCCATCAAGAAAAATTATGGTGCTTATGCCTTTGGCTTCCTCTTCCAAAACCTGGTGGTTTTCAAAAGAGGAACAGCAGAAAACACGAAATAGCCAAATTAACAGGCAAAGGATGCTAGGTACTCTCTTTTTGATTAAAACGGTAACTTGAAAGAATTGTTCTATACTCTTTCTGTTCTTTACTGTTGTTTGCCTTCTCTCTCCTCCCCCTCAAAGCCTTACTGGCAGAGGAATCTAACTTCATTTACAGTGCAGGCAAAAGGAAGTTCTCTGGTATTCATTCATTTCCAGCATTATGTCTTTCTAATTAAATTTCTGTGCATCTCTGTTTAGTGTCCAGGACGTATTTGAAGAAGGTGGTTCCTACAGTTCAGACAACAGCATGAGCCAACCTGAAGACTTGCCAAAGCTCATGACAGGAATGAGCAGCTTTCAAACAAACCTATCAGTTCCCCAGGGAGCCAGAACCACAGCAGGTACTTCCACCAATATGCCCAGAGGTGATGTTGCAATCCTTACAAATACACAGATTGAATTTACTCTGTGATACCCAGTAAAACTTACACTCTGATTTTTATATTATTTTTTTTCCAAGAAAAAAAAAAACCACATCAATTCATCCTACAGACCATGGAAATCAGGGCTACAGTGCTTTATCTCTGAGAATTCACAGAAACATGATTTTTCCAACTTCGTAGTCTACAATAAGTTCTGTTGAGACAACTTTCCCTCAGGCTTTCACCTACCCCAAAGGGTTGCTTCCTATCTTTTGGGATTAAACTCACTGCAGAAGCCTTTTGAGTGTGCCAAGCTCTACTTGCCCTTGTGCATAGATCACAGCAAAGCCAAACCACCAGAATTTATCGAGAATACTTCAAAGTGTTCCTCAAGACACTTGCTCCCAACCATCCCCTAGGTGGCGAAAACGAGCAGATCCTGAAGCCAAAATGTAAGATGTTGGCAGGAGGTGGTGTGAGTGGGAGGGATTTTATAGTGGTTTTATTTCCATTTGAAAAAAAAAAAAAAAAAAAAAAAAAAAAAAAAAAAGGAGTTTTCAGTATTGAGATACATCCCTTCAGCCTACAAATTCATCAGCACTTTTAAACACAAGCTTCTTGTTAAACAGTAACAATTAAAAACCAAAAAACACCCCTCCTGAGCACATTATATATTTTAATGGAACCCTCCTTGACGTGTGATATGAAGGCAAAATCGTTTCCTGTCAGCCTGACTCAGTCTAATGGACTTCCAAGCTGCAGTTTTTCCACTCCTCTTAGTGACTTGTTGCAATGGAGATGAGTGCTCTGTGTACAGCAATGCCATCTTCTGGCACAGTTCCTGTGAGAAAGGGAATTTACTGAATACCACTAAAAGAAAGCTCCTGTTTGGGAGAAAACAGAAACTCAGATTCCACAATAAATCTCGGATTTTTCCCTCTCCATTGCACATACTGTTGGGCTCCAATTGTTCAAGGGACTGAAACGAAGCAGTGAGAATGCACAAGGTGCACTGTAGGGGCAAACTCACTCAAGTATCTCTTAAAGGCACACCAAGTACATCACATTTACACAAATTCAAAGGTAAAGCGCTGTGGCTGAAGACATGGATGTGTTCAAAGCTCATCCATGCAGTAACCTGGCAGGAAGGGCAAGTAGTCAAACAGAGCCAACATTGCATATCCCTGGGAAAATCCTTTCTGTATCAGCAAACATTTACATGTCTGATTTATTTTACTTTTGTATTCCCCAGACAGAAAGTCTCTATTAAGCAAAGATTGAAAACATATGCTATTTACGTTGAGGAAATAAACAAGGGCTAGCAATTCATAACTTCCTCACAATTCTGACTTTCTCCTGAACCATCTCTAGCTGTCATTTGGAGCTGTAGTAAGATGAGCTTAAGATAAAGGTTTCCCTCTAAATCTAATGCCTATGTTTTTTTTTCCAAAAATTGCAAGATTGATGCTACAGTATATATTGGAAGTATAGATTTCAAAGACTGAACAAGAAAGTCAGATCCTAAGGAGTTCTACTCTGAAATAATGCTTGAGGAGAAACAACACTGTGGAGTTATTATTTACTGACCACCCTTGGCATCAGATGTGCTGCAGAGATGCTACCCTGGCAACCTCAGTCAAAACAGCCCATGCCCTGCTTCCTCTGAGATACAACCACCACCAGTAAGACAACAACTGGCAGACAAATTAGACTTGTTTCCTTTCTCTCTCTCTGACATTTTCATTCTGCAACTCATCCAGCAATCTCAAAAAAAATACATTGCCATACCCATAAAAACACAATTCACCAATAAAAATAATAATAATAATTTGACAGTCATTTTGTCAGTTAAACCAGAAATGCATTTGCTCATTACACCTCCACATAGTTATTTTACAAAAGAATAGCACGTTTTAAGTGTTTGTGCTTTCACATGAGAGAAGTATTTTGGACTGTAATTTGTAAGACTGTTAGACAAAGATGGAAGTGTTCTGCTTTCATTTCCCACTTCTTTGATGCCTTTCATTGTCTTGCCTCTGCTACTTTCCCACCACATTTTGTTTTCCTCTTCTCTCTCCCCTACTGCGTTTCTTTCAAGTCCCATAAGGACCTTCCCCAACTTCCCTGTAAAAAAAAAAGTTACCTTCTCTTGCTTTCACTACTGCTATAAGTTAAATACAGTTTTTACAGATGGTTCTTTCTGTAAAGGGTATAGGCTTCATTAGCGCTTATAAATAACCTCTTAACACACATGGCTCTGCAAAAAGAAGCCAGAAAACATTTTAGATAAAAATAACAGTTATTTGTTAAAGAACAATTTAGTAGGGTTTGGACTTGGGTTAGATGAGTGACAAATGCCACCAAAGCTGTTCACAAAGCTCTTCCACTCCTAGATTTCTACCTTATGATGGTGAACACATTAACATGCTGTCCAGTCAGAAGTCTCATTTAGGAGGTCAATGATATTCAGATGCTTTCTTGAATTCAAAGTCCCCATCCTCATAGCAGTGCCAGAAAGGGAGAAGGCAGCAGGAGAATTTGGATGCTTTTACAGGCGCAGCAGCAGAGTCACCTGCCTGCCCATGATACCAACATGGTGAAGACGGGCAAATTTCCAAACAGGAGTAGACTGTTCCTGCAAATAATCAGCATGCTGACATCTTCTAAATCCCTAATCTTTCAATTTGAGCTTTCTATGCTGATGCTCACAAAATTCAGCTTTGGTTTAATATCAGCTGGGAAAGAAAACATCGGTTTTGACAAAATGGGTTATCTGAATACATCAGCACCTTGGCCTGGCGTGACTCAAAGCTGTGCCCCAACAGAAAACACTTTACAGAAAGCATTGAAAAGAAATGAGAGGAAGTAGTAGACAGTTTTGCAGCCACCAGAATTTCTCTAGGAGCTGCTTGAATTATTTGAATTACATTCAAGTTGCAACATGAGTTCATCTCTCAAGTCTTAAGAGAATCCGTACAGGAAAAACTGTCCAAAATGATTTCTTAGGTGTCCAATAAAGAGAAAACTCGAGTAAACTGTTTCCCACAGTAAGCGTGTCTAGAGACTGTTGTTCCCATAGATTCCCATTAGACTAAGGTCAAGAGTTGCAGACATGCTCTATTCTCTCAGCATTTCTCACTACTTGATAATCATTCCCTTTCAGAAATTTCATATTTAATCTTTCACAATATCAAATATTTCAAGATGAATGTGCTTTGATCAGATTCCCTGCTCATACTCAGACTGAAAGAAAAGAAGCATGTATGAAGGCATGCCCTACAGTTCAAGGGCATCTTTCAAAAATTGTTTTGATTTATCTGATAAGCCATTTAAGAGCCAGTCTATAAAAAACCAGCCAGACAGGCACTTCCAAGAAAACAAGATTATTACTGGAAGTATCTTCAGTTAAATAAAGTTTGTCCTCTGGACACATTTGCATAACCACTAACGCTGTCCTAACAAACATGGTAAATAGACCAAAACTGACAATCACAGTCACTCCAAACATGAGGCTGAAGAGCTGACACAACCAGGTTTAGTTTCAAGGCCCATTCAGCCAAGGATTTTGCTTGCTGCTTCCTCTGTGGGGGAGATCAGTCATTCAAAATAATATTGCTTGGGAATTACCAAGTTCTCAACCATTCCATGATTTTATTTTTTTTAAGACCATTTGAACATTCAAGTTTTGTAATCGGTCAACATAGTAAATAGCACAGCTATGTCTAGCAAATAGACAAAGGCTGTAATATAAGCAACGCTCCAGAAGCACAACTGATATGGAAATGGCGCTACTGACTTTTTGGAAGCTGCATACATAGTTTTTCTCTAGTTTATAAAGCTAAATTACTAGTTTTAAAAACAACTCCAGCATCTCAGTGATTTAGGCATCAACGCGTACAATACCAAGTCAAAAATTAACCTACTTTTTTTTATATCTTACACTTCCATCTCACAAGTGGCACAAAGTTAACTACACTTCCAGCACAACTATATCTGCAAACAGTTGGGGTGACTTCCAGAAGTGAGCAGGATACAAACCAGCATGTTCAATAAACAGCACAGTCAAGATGCAGGTGTCTGAAACCAAAACCTGTATTCTTACCTTGGCTATAGCAATTTTGTTCAGTGTGAGAAAGCTGCAGGTTACCTGACAAGTTTTTTGCCAAGAGTTTCAAAATAAAGATCCGGTCTCCAACAGCTGTAAATTCAACTCTCATAAGATTACAAAAAAAAAAAAAAAAAAGAAACAACGATGAAGAACATACCACTAATTTCAAGATCTCATCATCTGAACAGTTTTCCCATACAGGTTTAATAGATTCAGCCTTTGCTGGCTCTGGCAAAGCTACAGTAAACCAAGACTTCTTTTCCCATAGGGATATCCAATATATGAAAAAGCTTAGAAAGCACAGAATAAGGCAAACTTAGGTCCAAATGTAATAATTCTGCAGATAAGTAGCTGAACACAGTGAGTTATAGTGCATGGTTTTTTTCCTGTTGAGTTATCTCTTCAGATACTGCTCAACTACACGAACAAGCTAAACTTACATATGTGCCTAGAGGGTTCTTCATGGGAGCTGCTTAACTATAGTCCTTCTTTGGCAAGGGCTTTGCAAGAGCAAAGCACAAAAAACAGCGTATGATACACAAACACATTTATACACAGGACATTTGAAGTGTGTACATTATTCAAATAGTTGGCTAGTTGAGTTACATGACTTTTCTCCTGAAGTTCATACATCTGGGTAAACACAACCATTTCCCATGTCTACTAGTGTCCAAATTCCTCACAAGTAATTCAAATAATGTACATTGGGAATCAGAAGTGAAGTATGTGTCTGCTCAAATCACGTGTACTGCTAACCAGCTTTCAATAGTATCTTTGTCTGGCAACACAGTCAAATAGCGGGTTCTGGTAGCAACATCCAACTTGGTTTGTTGTTCTGGAGTTTTAAATAGATCGTTCCTCCCCCACGCCCCAGAATAACATTAATTGGCCTTTCATCATTGTAGTTTTAAAATAAAGTGAACCAAAACAGGGCAGCTTTATGTGGAGTTTGCATTTAAGCTACTGGATGACTCACCTGCTGCTCTCCCCCACGGTACAAAACTGGTTTTCATGCCCTGCTCACTGTTCTCTTTGGAGCAGCAGCTTGATGTCAGTCGAGCAGAGCAGCTGTCAGGTAAAACAGGATTACAGAACATTCTTTCAAGGAGGTGAGACATGAGTTTTCAGCAGGCAGAGAATGATGACTGATGACACCTCATTTTAAAAAAAAAAAAAAAAAAAAAAAAGACAGGTTTCTTCAAATACTATCAGCATAGATGCTGACCTGCCCTTTAAAAAGTTATATTTGTTGTGGCCTCTGTTATGGATGATACAGACAAATAAAAATATTATCACATTCAAGGGGCCCCAACCAAGACAAAAATTAACCTCACCTGCTCTTCACAACATTTCATTAGGGCTTAGAAAAGCAGAAAGATTCCCATCTTCCCTAATTCCTTCTTTCCAACTGTTCTTTCTGGTCACCAGTGTAAATTTTTCACATTGGTTTTACAACCTCATGGAGGGGAAAAAGTCTTTAGTCTAATGCGTGTTTTAACATAAGGAATATACATCTAGATGCAAGACTGCTTTTACTTTTAACAGGATATAAACTTCAATTGAGACATATAATTACAATCAAGGGCTACATGGTATCCTCAGTTAGGCTTGTTAGGCTTTTCATCTACAGGAGGTATGCAGAACTGACACAAAATGCTCTCTGCAAACCATTCTTCAGTACTTGCATGTTAGAAGAGAAAAAATTCTCCAAATGCATACTGATTTCTATATGTATATTTATGTTCTTCTAAATTTGACACTTAAATTGCATAAAAATGATTATTTTAATTATACATTAAATGAGGTTTGAGTGAAACATACCCTCATTAACATAATTAAAAATTCAATAGAAACATCACCTTTTATAGTTATTCCTTGGCTTCCACTGGATCTTAAATATAAAAAAAAAGTCAATGGCTCAGCTGTCATAATCTTTGTTACCATGGTAACCATTCTGCCATACACAATTCCATCTTCCTACAAACAGGAATCAAAAAATACTTATTTGTGTCATGTCTAAATGAGAAGGTTTAATTTGCCATTCCTATATTAAAGTATGCTTCTGAAAATACATCTATCTTTGTAATTGCATTTCGGGAGATTACTTTATGGCAACTACAGTCATTATGACAGCTATAAATATTAAGAGTTTAAGACAAAGATTCAAGGAATCACCCATTTACAGTAATATTTTTTTCTTTCATTTCAGAATACTTTAATTTTTTTTTTTGCACTAATTCTTTCAAGTTTCTACAACATGGAAAAGTCTCTTTCGAATGTACCTCGTGCCAATATTTTCCTTTTGTTTTCCTTCCAGATAAGTGTACCAGTGTGCTACTCTAGCCACTTCACTAGAATAAAAAAAAAAAAAAACACCACAACACAGGTCTAAAGGGTTCATGGCAATTTCTGCATTAAATATAAAGTCTTTGGTACACATGCTTCCTATTAGATCTTTAAAAATATATGTTACCAAAGCAAAAGAACAGAGATCAGGTAAACCTTCATTTATCTGTCAAGAAAAAGCATTACACTCTTGAGTAAGACTTTATACAGTCTTTTTTAAAACAGTTTATATTCTACAGCTGAACTACTGTTCTAAATAGCCAGCTTTGGAATATTTATTATTACAAAATAACTTCTCTTGGGAATTGTTTAACAAAGCCACTTATGATTCTTCAGGCTGTACATACAAGCTTTAAAAATTCCATTTGAAATCCAGCTGAATTAAAATTCAAGACAAAATGAGTATAGACATACTAGTCTCTCTCCAACCTCTTACATAAATTTGGTTTACATCAAGGTGTGTTTTGCAAACACTCACACCACTTACTCTAAATAATCATTGACAGTGTATTCCACAAAAAGAACTTAATTAAGAAGGGTTAGTAATGCGTTTGTTATGCAGCCCTGAAATTTTCTGCCCTTAAGCGAATCCTCATTTTGTGACTTTTACAGAAGCACCACAGCCTTATTAGTATAAGGCATTTTAAGCTGCAGCTGAAACCAAGGTGACCAAAGTCCTCAATTCCTTGTTTAAATAGCAACAGGACTGGACATATAATTGGTTTATGTTCTGAGGTTTGTTTGTCAGAGCAATAGTATTGTAGGAAGCTGGAAAGTTGACTTGGAGCTTGTTTTACAGTACATGGTATTTCCAGTATTTCAAATTGACAGCTCATAATTAGCATCACAGTCATGAGACCATTCTACTATTAATCTAAAAAAAAAAAAAAAAAAAAAAAAAAAAAAAAAAAAAAAAAAAAACCACAACACACCACACCACTCCAACCTCATGGTGATGTTGCTCAGCAATTTTCTAGGACTGAAATGAATCTCTACATTAACTCTGCAAAGTCTTAATGAAAAGGAAATAAGAAAATTTTTTAAAAAAATCACAGATGCCATACATCCATACCTCCAAGGGAAACTGCCACAGGGAAGAGACGTGTATTATGTATGTTGGTGATGCACCAGCAAAGCTCAATGTCAAAAGCTCCCACAGGCACTAAGCCAGATTAGAGCTCAATAGCAAACTTCCACTCCTTCTGTTGTGCCATCTCCTCAGCTTCTAAACACCTCAAAGGACAGATCCTCCAAGGGGTTTAAATACTTTCACATTAACAAAAATTTAAAAGGCAAGCGAACTACCTTGCCTCTATGCAGAAGCTAACTCCAGGTAAAGATCTGAGTTTAGATGAACCCCCCCAAAACAGGCACAGTAACGGCAGGCTGACAGGTGCTTAGAATACCAGACTATGTTTAGTTGCAGTGAAGTCTGCATCAGGTCACATTACAGATAACCGGAGCTTTCTACTATCACACTTGTAAATGCAAAGGTTTGTGCCTCACCTCTTTACTGTATTGAGTAGCCTTTCAGGCAATCTGATATTTATCTCAAATACCACTACAGGTGGAGACCTCAGTTTCAACAAGTGCAGCCAATAACACAAAAGCTTGACAGGGACTTCTTGTGCCTTTGCATCCATTGGTACATCCAGCTGTCACCTGAAAAGACAACCAGAAAACCGTAGAGCCAAGCCCAGCCAGCAAGGGCTTGCTGACTGAGCTAACAGAGCCCTGAACAACTTACGGGGAATATGGCACCACACAATACTAGGCTGTCTGGTGGGATTTTCCAACTCCTGCCTTGTTGGATTCATGTGCTACCATAAACAAACAACATAGCACCCAGAAACACTGCCAAAGCACACAGCAAGAGCTTGACATCCCTGCCCTGTGAAGAATTCCACAGCCCTCACATGCAGTGCTCTTACACAGTCCTCAGGAAGATGCCAAGACCAAGGTCAAGCAGCTGGAGCAGTTAAGGCCTTCAACCTGAGCCTCCAGGGAGCTGCAACAGCATAATCCAAACACAGGTGCCAAGACTAGGTGCAAATAAATTACCTTTCAGGAACAGTATTAGTCTGGGTGATAAGAGGTTACTACTCATTAGCCCATGCCAAGTAAGGAATTTCATAGTATAAAAATAGAGCACCAATCTATTTTCTATGGTGCCTGCCTATCGACTTACCAAATCTTAAGAACACATCCAAAACACACGAGACAAAATGCTCTTATATAGATTTCATACACACTTGCTATACACTAGATACAGATTCTCTTCTGAGAGAACTAGCAGCCATTAGAACCAACAGGAGTTTTGCAGAGGTACTTTTACTTCTAAATATTTATAGCCAACTCTTCGCTCACCGCTTGCTGACTTATTCAGCCATCATTATGAGAACCATAAGGCTTCCCTCTTTCACATTTTAGTGTCACAAAAACTTTTATTTTCTGCTGTTCTTGCTCCCTTTTTTTTTTTTTGAGTAAATAATTTTCTCCAATTGTGTACTTAGAACTTCACCATTACCATAAGAGACTTAAATGGAAATCAAGTTAGCTGTTTTAGGTTTTTTGCTTATTTCAGCAAGTCATCCATTGTGATGATTCATATAAAGCAAAGTTTTGCTGAACATTCATTTTCCCCTTTGATGGCGAGATCACACACACGTAACAGCTTAGTATTCCTGTAACACAAATGAGACAGGGAGTGCTCAAACAGCAGAAATGTGGGCTCTTCCTGTAAAGACCTTCCCTAAGATCCTACAGCTGTTTGCTAACAGATACACAAGAGAATTGGATCTGCCAACTCAAAGGGGCTGTTCTGGAACTTCCAGCCTGGAAATTAACTTTGCTCAGGCAAGGTTTTGACCCAGCAACAGGAGGGTCTATTATTCATCACTTCCAGGACATTATGGGCCTCAGAAACAGCCAGTTCTTCCTCCCAGTAATATCTAAAGGTTGTCCTGACACATATTCACTTGGGGTCAGGGTAGGACTGCAACGGCATCTTTTCCTCAATTATTGTCACCTGGAAAAATCACATGTGCTCCTGGTCCTTGGTAATGGACCAAAGTTAGAAAAAATTCAGACCAGGAGGAGGAGTGTCAGCCCTTTTTTCTGTTTTTCAAGTATACTCCAACATTGTCCATGTCAAGAAGTCCTAAAATTGCTTGGAACATCTGCCTTGATAAACACCAGCCAGCAGACAGCAGAGAATGCTTACCAAGACAACACTGAACCCAACAGTGATTCAAGGTAGAACATTTCCAGTACAAATCTCCAGCTGTGACAGAAATAATGCTCAGAAGTTGAATCTTAAAGAGCAGGTTCAGAGACAGTAGGCTATTTGCAGGAAGTCCAAGACTAAATTACTAGCGACATGATCTAGATCTAAAAATTCTCTAGGTTCACAGTGTTACAAGAGCTGTAGATGCAGCACGTGATGCTCCCGTCTGCTATCCCGGGCAAACCAACAGGCTTTGGCTTCTGTGCACTCACCAGCTGCTGCTCTCGGCAAGAGCTAAAATACTGTCTTGAACGGAGGCCAGGAGGATATCAGCATCCAGCCTGAGCAAGTTCAAGTTCCCAGAAAGCTCTCGTGCAGTCACGAGAGTTCCTCCCTCCCCATGACCAAGTCTTGCCCCTCTCTCTGCCAGCTCCCGCGCCACCCACGCCTGCAGCGCACATCAGAGGGGACCGTGGGCTCCATCACACACCACCCCTGGAACTGAACCCACATTCCTGAGAGCAGCGGCAGGGTCACAAACGATCAAGTCTTGGCAGCCATCCCACCCCGGGAAGAGGAGGGAAAAGCTAGATTTTTAGAAAGATAAAATAATAAACAAAAAAGAGTCTCAGCCGATTCACGTAGCTGCAGCACAGTAAAACAGCAAACAAAGGATACACTTCAGAAGAGTTCTGGTCACGTTAGTAGCTTAGATAGTACACAAAACACCCCAGCCTACAATTAACTGCAAAGTTTATTTTCTCCTCCTGGCATTGTATATGTTGGGGGTGCATCTGCAGGGAGAGGGTCTTTCTGTTTTGTTTTAAACCAAAGATTTTGGGTGTGTGCTATTCCCAATTGTACATAGAGCTGTAAAATTTAAATTGCCCTCAGTGTGATATTTTTTGAATATACACATATAGGTAGGTGAGTAACCCAAGATTACTTTTCTTGTTTTAAAGAAAAAAAGACCAACCAATGAAGGGAGCCTACAGGGGAGCTGGAGAGGGACTCTTTGTCAGGAAGTCTAGTGATATGACATAGGGTAACAGTTTTAAATTGGAAGCAGAGAGATTTACATTAGATATTAGAAAGAAATTCTTTCCTGTGAGGGTGGTGAGGCACTGGAACAGGTTGCCCAGAGAAGCTGTGGATGCCCCATCCCTGGAAGTGTTCAAGGCCAGGCTGGATGGGGCTGTGAGCAACCTGCTCTAGTGGGAGGTGTCCCTGCCCATGGCAGGGGGCTTGGAACTTGATGATCTTTACAGTCCCTTCCAACTCTGACCATTCTATGATTCTATAAATCACCGCCACATTTAGAAAGACTGCAGGAGAAGATGAATTAACAGCTCATGGACAACCTCATTCTAGGCTCATAAACCCAGTGCTTCACCATTAGACCTAACATAAACAATAGGAGTATTTACAGCACCATTTCACTAGCTTGAATCCAGCCAGTTTGAATGCTTGACATACATTCCTATCTATCAGATGTTTGGAAACATCCCACGAGATGAAAGTTCTCCAACAGGAGATAGAACTTATCTCAAGACCTCTCACACCTTGCCAAACTCACCTTGCAAACAGCCATCGCCAGAGGGATTAAATACTTCTCCAGTTTAGTCTGTTGTGAAATACAGCTGCTGGTTTTATTTAATTCATGATCTTTAACACGTTTGGAATAAGCAAGAGTGAATGTAGTGCCTGATGCAAGGATTTCAGCAAAATTAACTGCCTAAAGAAGCACAAATATGAAAAGCAATGAAGAATGGGATGACAGTTATGCCATTACCAGCTTGGACCTTAGGACGCAGGAACCAGTCACCTCCATGTCAGGAGATGTGTAAGCTCCACAAGAGGACCAGGGCCCCTCAGCCATACTCCCCACCCCAGAAAAATAATCTTACAACACTCAGATTATCTTATTAAATAAAAGCTCAAAATATTAAAGGGGTGCATTTTAAAACGTTTACATGCTGGTTTTCAGCAAGCACAACTTTAGTACCAAAGACGGCACATACGGAAACTCACCACCTTGGTTATCAATGGTCAAAACACCACTGAAAATGAATCCCTGGAAGGGAGAGGTCAGTAACCTCATGTCCTTTAGTCATGGTTTTATATACACCAGTAGAACTGAATGCAAAGAGTTAACAAGGCAAACCCTTTTCCAAAATATTTTGCAGGGGGGATTGATGAATGAATCCTTGTTGCACAAACAAAGATCCCTTTAATATAGGAAGTCTCAAGTAACTGCCCCATTACATACTGTACTCTTAACACTCTATAGGAGCAATCAAGTTCTGCAGATAAATCAAAATAACAAATAAACAAATAACAAATAAATCAAAAAAACAAATAAAAAAAACAACCAAATCACACACAAACAAAAATGTACAGAGACTACAAGTAACTGCACTTTAAGTACTGTGTCATCCCACAGCTCAATGTGATCCATTTTTCTTCACACTGGGAATCTCATATACCATGTACAACTTGACCAGAGCTTTAATTTGATTAAAATCTGAAAATACAGAACTGTTGCACGTAATTGATACCAGCAGTTATGGTCCAGAATGAGGGGAAAAAACAGGCACAAATATTATTCTAGGATATTATTAGACAACTCACAGAAAGCATGTATTTAAACAGTATTCCCCAAAGTGACTTTCACGAATGCTTCAGCTCTCAGGGTTGTAATTTCGCATGCTGAGGCAAAGGGAGGAGTGAAGCACGACTCCAACATGACTGCCATAATCCCATTAGCAAAGATGCCGTGCTACTGCTGCTGTCTGTCCACAGAGGGTTTAGCAGCCATCAGCCTGGGCTGCTCCTCTAGCCAATTACTGTAAGAACGTCAGGACATCAAGCACTCTGCATTAATTACTCACTCATAATACATGATAATGATGGCCAGAAAAAAAAAAAGTATATATATAATTTTTGCTCAAGTGAAAGAAAAATTTCAACTCAATGCATTCTCAGTTCTGAAGGTCTGCAGCACTGCACTTTTAAATCATTTTCTGCACAATATTATTCCTGATGCATTTAGTAAGGCCAGTTTCCAGCTCTAAAGCTTTCCAACAGGAACGTTATCAGATTGTTTCAGCCAGCCACCCACTGCTAAATAAATAAATAAATACTATCTCTGAGCATCCACAACAGATTCTGGATACAGCCTGTTTTATCATCTACCCATGGTCATAAACCCCTGCAGAGGAGCAAATAGCAATTTGTAGCTTCCCCATGCCCCTTTCACTTAAATATTTTCATTTGCTGAAGAATAAAGAGTACAGAATACAGATACATCTCGAAGTCTACACCCTGCCAGATACGACAGTTGCTTCTAAGTCCCAGCTTACTCACCATCCCCCTAAGGACAATAAGGCACTTCAGGATAAAAGAGAAGGAAAGGACAGCCATCAGAACAGAACATATTGTGTTTAGTCAAGTATTTTCCCCACTCTGATACACAGTTCTTTATTGACAGCCAGCTAGAAGACTTCTGGAGCCCATTTACCAGTTGCTGTTTATAAACGTAGAAGAGATTTCTCTCCACACAAACACTTCATCAGGGTTTCTCAGGCAGCGTCTCACAGCAAGTCTCCTTAATACAAAGCCTAAAATCCTGTACAAAGGAAATCTCACAGCAAATACTTCATAATAGAACTTAAATACAGACAGGGCACGTTCGCTGTGACTGCTCTGGTGTCCCACAACAAACACTAGTACTCTACAAAGGTCTAACCTTGGAAGGCAACAAAGCTACAAATATTAAGAGCAACAAGCTGTGTTTCCACGTCAGATTTGTGGCGTAGCATGGAAAGACCCATAAAGTTTGTGCTGAGGTTTTGGGGTGGGGCAGGGTAGTTGTCTACTTTCGTTCTTATACTTACTGACTGGTAAAAAACACTATTTAACAACCAAGTTAAGAAGCAAATCCTCTTGGACACAAAACATGCAAAAGCTGCTTTTTCCAAAGCCAGCTGTGGTGTTTGCTCCCACTCCCAGCCAAGCACATCCTGGCAAGAGAACACAGCCAAAGCCTGGACGTGGGGCAGACAGCCCCATAGCACCTCTGCTGTGGGGAGAGGCTGAGAGAGTTGGGGTTGTTGAGCCTGGAGAAGAGAAGGCTTTGAGGAGACCTTATAACAGCCTTCCAGTACCTAAAGGGACTACAGGAAAGATGGGGAGGGACTATCAGGGAGCAGAGCAACAGGATGAGCGCGATGGTTTTAAACTGAAAAAGGGGAGATTTACATGAAGCATTAGGAAAAAAATTCTTTACTGCAAGGCACTGGCCCAGATTGCCCAGAGAAGCTGTGGATGCCCCATCCCTGGAAGCGTTCATTGCCAGGCTGGATGAGGCTTTGAGCAACCTGATCCAGTGGAAGGTCCTTTCCAACCCAAATCATTCTGTTATTTATTCTATGATAATGGCAGACAGCCCTCCAGCCCAGAAGGTTCTATGCCCTCCAGCCAGGGCAAAGGGGATCCCCAATGTCTCCTTGAATAAAAACTTAACACCAAAAACCAGAAGCCAGCTCTTCAGTAACATTGCAGTGTAAAAGCCTTGTAAAGGAGAGAAGAAGAAAAACAAACAAACAAACAACAAAAAAAAACAAAAAAAACCCAAAAAAACAACAGCCAAACCCAACAACAACAAAAACCCAAAGCCATATAAAACAAACAAACAAACAAAAACAAAAAACCTAAACCAAGCACCTCCTAAACATTCTACTCTTTTTATAAGATAGATAGATATAAATTAGGGAATCTAGCATCATAGAATCATTTACATAGGATCATTTTAGGATCCTCAAGTCCAAGCAAACCTAACACTGCCAAATCCACCACTAAACCTCACCTTCCC
Source organism: Thinocorus orbignyianus (assembly GCA_013400375.1). Classification (NCBI taxonomy): domain Eukaryota; kingdom Metazoa; phylum Chordata; class Aves; order Ciconiiformes; family Thinocoridae; genus Thinocorus; species Thinocorus orbignyianus. The sequence continues at coordinate 549,688 of VXBW01007187.1, forward strand.
CAGCACTGCAACAGAATCAGGAAGCATGCAAAGAACCTCCGTAACAGCCGTAGAAGATAGTCACATAAATACAGTCAATCTAATAACAACACATAAATCAACATCAAATTATAACCCTTAACTCAACCCCTCTTTCTTAAGCATTTTTATTAAAAACAAAATAAACCCCTACCTCTGTGAGTACCACTGAACAGTCTCTCCCCTCCAACCAAGAAGGCAGCAACCCTTCTAAGGTAATGTTTCAGCTGCCCTCATGGACTTTCTAAGTGATTACAGTGTGAGGTGATCAAGTGAGTTCAGGACCTCCTTGTGAGGGACCTAATTGTGAACAATTAGCACCAGCTGGGTGCAATTACCAGGGTCCTGAAGCAGGCTGCTGGGCTGGAGTCACATAACTATTGGTCCCCTCAGCTTCAAGGGGTGAGGTGTCAGCCCAGGTCCACTGAAAAGCAATTAAAAGACACCCGATTGGAACATAATTGGATTAAAATACTTTTATTCTTCCCTTCCATAGCCCGCTGAAAACTTTGGCTTGAACTAAAGTGGTTTGCATGGCAGGGGTGAATCTCTGCACGTGTTTTCTGCATAAACAGGGACAATTCAGTGCTGTTTCCTTATTTTAGAATCTCCTGTGTGATTGAAAAGATCTGTTTATTTCCACGATTTCGGAGCACTCCTTTGACTAAATGCAATCAATGTGCAGTCTCTCAGGCTTAGCGTCGCAGTCACTGTATGTCACTGAAATAGGACTGAATACCAAGGACTGGCTGTAATTTTGCATGTACCAGATTTTCATTACGGAGAATTTTTGCTGCTCTTAAATAAAATGCTCCAGTATCTCTATTGCCTGCCTCGAGATTGTTTATTCAGGTGACTGCCACACAAATACTGAGCTGAACTGTAAGCAGCGGACTGACCTTCTGGCTGAGGTTGCATTTGCTTTTAGAGAGAATCCCTCTCAGGCTTTCCCTACTCCAAACGCCAGCTTTGCACCGCGCCAGCTCTGAGTTTGGATGTCCTTCCCATCCATCCTCCCAGGTGACAGGAGAACTTTGTTATCCTACAGTGTGTTACCATATATTGCAATTCAGTTTCTAATTTTGTGATCACTTAAGCCTTTTTTTATTGTTTTCCAAAGCCCGATTCAGTGTAAAGGGCAGACACAGAAGGGGACAGAGCTGAGATTGCACGGTCATTAATTCTGTTACCTTGCAACTATGAAGTGCTGGATTTTGCAACCTAAATAACACTGTAGCGTGGTAATTTTTCTATGTAATCTAGATACATGTAGTCATTTACACACTAACTGCAATTACTTTTTCTTACATTAGCCTATATCTATTATTCAACAGGTTCATCATGCACTATGTTTCATCATTTCAAATCAGTGAGAAGGCATTTTCTCGCACCCTTTTCCCTTTGATATGGCACACATGGTTCACTGAAATAGAAATGTTCATTTTGGTAGATGTTGTCTTTACTCAGTGATGTGATGCCTAAGCGGGTACTTAACTATGCTGATTTTCAAGTCATTCTAGTTTTGAACAAATTACTTCTAATCCTTCACAGTGACAGAAGGTAAAATTACAAATAAGCTTGAATCAAATTAAAGTTCAAAGGAACTTCGAAAATGGGGAATTCAAATTGATCTATTTTTTTTAATGATGGAATAGAATCCATGCCAGCCAAGAGGTGTAGGCAAACAACACAGTGTACAAAGCAAAGCCGCGGCAAGGGTGAGCTGGGAGGGGCATCAGTCTAAACCACCCGTGGAAGAGAAGCTTCAAATATCCTCAGATCCCAGGGGATTTGTTAGTAGGGGACAAAGAATGTCCTGCAGCAGGAGAACCTGAGGACTGGGATAAAGAGCAGCAGGCTGGAAAAGGAAGCACCAAAGCACTCCTGGAACAAACAAATAGTCAGTAGTATAAATGGTCCAGAAAATGCCCTCTAACACTGGAGGGGCATACAAGTTTCGAAGAGAGTTTGTTTTCTCCTCCTTCATGGGAGAAACTTATAAATCAGTAAGGGATAAAATCCAGTAGACTTGCAGGGGGAAACTCCTTGAGAAAATAAACTAAAAAGAAAACTTAGTTCCTGCTGTCCCACACACCAATTGAAATGCTCCCTGTAACAGATTTTTGTCAAGCCCCAGGTGGAGACCTCATACTGGTTACACCTCATGCTGGTTAGAGCACATCTGTTAGAATTGATGTCATCTGACTGAAAATTTGTATAATTTGAGTAGAGAGATGAATTGCTGTGGCATCCAAGAGGCACATTTGGCGCAATACACAAGGCCAGACATGCTCCGTATTTCCAGCGATCTCAACTGCTTGTAGTGACCTTGACTCTCCTAGCAATGAGGTAAAATATGAAGGAACAGGGAGGTCTCCTATACCACTCTCTTAAGTACTCAAGCAAATGTCCTGCTCTCATGGATTTGTGATACAGGACAATTTTGTCACGGAAACCTTCCTGGAGAAACAGAATGACAGGAGCTCTGTTCTGCATCTTCCCACATCCATGCCAGCACTCTTCTTCTGAACACCATGGCAGGTCCTCTCTCCAGTCTTGGTTCTCACTCCAAGCCATGAGCTCAGCACTCCAGAACCCTTGCGGACATATTTTGATTTCCAAATATGTCTAACAACATTTCAAGAAAAAAGGGGGGGGGGGAAGAGCTTGAATAGGAAAAGGAGAACTTCCAGAACTTCCAGCTCCAGGCATAATTTTACAGACAGGTCTTTCACCAAAAGAGAATTCTATGGAATAAAGAGATTTCAGGAAGATCAATAATGGCATGACACCAGGAAAATTACTGTGTGCATTGCTCAATGATAAGCAACTTTGACTGTGATCAGTTAAATCACAGTAAAAGACACTCCTGCACACTTTCTTTTCATATCAGTTAACGGATTAAGATCATCCATTTATTCATGCATGCTCAGAGGTGCAGTAGGATAGCAGTACCTACGTGCCATGGCAGATAGCCCAGAGTGAGACACTTACAACAGGAGACAAGGTTTCAAACACAGACCACAGAACAGCCTGAGCGTCAAGTGATGTGGGAATCCCATGGCTGATGTTGTCATTTCTAAGCTATCTATACACTGACCCGCTTGTAGAGCATAACACATTCACATACCTCTACCTCAGTTTAATTTTCATTTTTCCTAACCATTAGATACTAGCCCTTCGAAGCACCTACAAGATTAGTGAGAGCACATTCCACCTCTTCTCATGAAGGTGTTCTTTAGATTCTTCACTAAATCATAAAACTAGTATTGTTCAATACAGTATTCATAAGTTTTAATATTGCTGGCCTGTTTCTCTTTAACCAGACGTACACTCAGCTCAGGTCCAAAGCACTAAACAACCTTAATTTTATGTTACCCTGTAAACAGTACAATTATTATTGCACATTTTCCCTGCTGATCAGCTAGGCAGCTTGCAATTTCAATGGATTAGAAACATTTCCTAGGAAACAGTAAGAGGGGGTTCTGCCCCTGCTTCCTTTATTTTACTCACAGACACACACTCACGTAAAATCACAACACTGGATTAAATAGTATTCCTCACTGAAATCTGGGTTGTTCAAAGGAGCAGTACTGAACCCTAGTGTGATCTCTATTCTTTTGTACCTTTGGTCATTTCTTTCTTGCTCTGAACAACTTTTAATCCATCAGTCAGGGTCCTAATACAGTAACCTGAATCTGTTTCTCTGAAGCCAACCTGATTTTAGAGCGTGGAGGGTCAGGAGAAATGGCAATGCCCCTCACTGGCACACATGTGGTGGCTGAGGAGGGCACTGTGGCGTTGGTGGACCCTGCTGCACAAGTGGAGTTGAAACACTGGAATAGCTTCCTCAGGCTGGAAGAAGGGACCTGCTTGCCAAAGGAGCAATGGGAGACCCACGAAAGGGTTCATTTAATCATGGATCCATGACACAACATCAACCCAGCATCCCAGTTTTTCCCTTTGATACTCTTTTTGTTGCTCTGTCTCTTCTACAGATCATGTGTTTTGATGCAAGACCCTTAGTATTTGCTTTGCAAATTTTATTAAGACAGTTGTATTTCTTAATGTGAGGATAAGCGTTTAAATTTTCTTTTGACAAGAAAAATACAGCCTTGACAACTAGAAGGAAGAAAAGTGGAAATAAGTCATGTGACCGCTAACGAGAGAAATGACATCCGTCCCATTTCAAACACGATGTTCTCCAGTGGTGTAATGTACAACAGCTACTTATCATTTTGTACGTTCTTAAGCTTTACATAACAAATGTCACTGGTATCTGACTGCAGTACTTGGCTCAGCAACGGGTGCTTAAAGCACAACTTAAATGGTGCAACTCAGGTGTAAAATACAGTTCTTGCTAGAAGAGGTTCACAGCTCGCGGACACAAGCAACGGCCTCAGTTCTGCAAGAGTCCCTGGATATATGTTTAATATAAAAGACAGATTCACAGATCTGTTCAATTGACTGAAAGACATGGTAAAAACTCCACAAATACAACTCCAGTTCAAACTGCTTCTTCAGTGGCTTTCACTATCAAGTTGCAAGACAGGAGAAGCCTGAAGGACCTCAGAGAGGCCCCTGTTTACTGGGAATTCAGCATGTTGCTGATTTCAGGTTTCATTAAGGGCTATTGCGATAAGCACATCGTGATAACAAAACAGTCAGTACAGATGTTTTCCCTTTCATTTTGAACTCTCCCAAGTCTACTCTCCTTCCCTCCTAAAGATGCTTGGCAAAGTATGAGGCTGGTAGTGATTCATAGAAAAATTGATTCGCTTCAGCCATAGTTATGTTCTTTACCTTGGTCTTGAGTGGCTTTGGACCTTTAAATGCCTGTGAAGGTCACCCAATAAGCAGTGTATGCTGTCTTATTGAAGGGCAGCAAAAATTCAAATAAACACTTAACTCTACCACAGCTCTAGTTCAGAAATATCTGACGGGTGATTACTTACTAAACACAACTAAAAATACTTCTAAATGTAGAACGGAGAAAATGCATAGGAAGGCAGTGAAACAACTGCAGCAGTCAATTTTTTTCATAAGCAATTTCCGCATACTAATTCAGGATGTTAGACTGTCGTTTCATTCTCATGTAAAATGAATAACCCCGTGAGAAGTCAATTCAGAACACTCCACAGGGCTGGGCTTGCTGCTGGATGTGCCGGATCCTTCCCCAGTGCTGCACACCAGGATGGGGCAGGGGCTGCTCTGCTTCACTCCTGGCTGCCCTATTCGTTTCTCAATAAATCAAATTGTCCCCCTGTTTGAAAATACCAAGCTGAAAGCAGTCTAGCAGGGCTTCGTCTCCATCAGTGGTTTGTGACAACCGCTTGTTATTAAGCACTATTAAGGGTGACGATTGCTTGCTAATCAAGATAAATAACTGGCAATCTCATGTTTCCCATGCAAAGTGGAGGTTCCAAACAAGCAGGATGGTGGCAGGCAAGGAGCTGTCACAAGGAGTCTTGGTCGCTGCTTGGAAGGACACCGCCAACCTGGTTCCAGGCAGCACGTGGAGTAAGTTATATATAAGTTTCATTAGAATCCCCAGTGCTTGGGGTCTTCATTGCCAGGCCTTTCCTTTACTACCTGGAACTTCTTTTCCCTCCCCAACGCTCTGCATCCATCCTGCTGGCACTGCCGATAGCACCTAGTACAGATTGCCAATAAACTGGAGAGATCCCTGCTCATTCTTCTCCCTCCTACAAGCAAACTCGGTTACTAAAATCAGATGCTTCTTTTCCTTCCAGTTTCCAGTGGGGAAGGAAACGGGAAATGACAAAACACGTGGGTGTGAGGGGGGCAGCTGTTCTTGGGGCGTTTCCAGACAGGGTCAGGAGCAAACCCACACAAAGACCTTTTTGCTTAAGTCACCCAACCCAAACTTCCAGTGCATCAAGGGTTTAGAAACTCCTCAGAACTTTCAGTTGCCTGTCCCAAGTGCAGACCCTTGAGATTTCCTCATTGAGGGTACCGCCGGTTTCCCGGTGAAAATGAAAAGAAAAATAAGAAGAAAAAAAAAGAGCAGGATGGGATTTACATTTGGATTTATGTTTGAGTACATATATACTATGCTAATCTGATTACTCATCGGGAATCCTCCTTTGCAACAGCTTTTTCTTCATTAATCTCACCACAGCAACACTCCAGCCTGAGGAGGAAAGAGCAAACTGAAGACACCAGCACTTGCATCCCTCTGTTTCTGCCTCTCATTTTCCAGAGGCATGAAGCGCTCGTGGTGTTGGAGCCCCTCCAGGACCCCCAGCAGCTCTGCCCCACCAGAGAACGTCAAACACCTCCTGCCACCAACTTCCCCACTCCAAATGTAAATTAATGCAGCAGCCGCTGCAAACCCCAGCTCTCTTCTTGTGAGAGAGATGCAGGCGCGGGGAGAGCGTTGCATACAGCCAGAGCGGGAACGGCCGCTTGCAAAACTGCTGCATGACGTTAATTAAGATTTCTTTTTTTTTTTTTTACCCGTGCCTTTCGCTACGCCCTGCTACAGCAGCGCTGCACCACCAATGACACCGCGCTGCACCACTGCCGCCTGAAGTTACACACATGTGGGTGCATGTGTATGTGTGTGTGTGTGCGCCTGTGACCAGAGCACACCTGCACAGGTGCCTTGAGATCATTTTGGGGTGGCTGGAGCCATTTTTTGTTATTATACGTGGGGTTTTTTTAATAAAATGATGAGAGAATAGAGATCCATCCATCCATCCATCCATCCATCCATCCATCCATCCATCCATCCATCCACTAGCGGTACTCCATCCGCGCCCCCCGGGGGATCCCCCCGCAGCATCCCCGGCGACACCCCCCCTTCTTGTCGCAGGCG
>VXBW01007187.1:556556-603376 GCA_013400375.1 Thinocorus orbignyianus
CAGGGGTGGCGGGGATGGGGGGGACCCGCGTGTCGCGCACCCGCCTGGCGAAGGCGCGGCGGGCCGGCGGGGGGCGAGGGCCCCCCTCCCGCCGCGGGGGAAGCCATCTTCTCACCCCACGGCTCCTTCCCGCCGGCTCCTCAGCCCCTCGGCCGCCGGAGTCCCCCCGTCGCCACCATGGCCGGGTCCCACGGCCCCCAGCCCCCGGCCGCGGTCACCTTCCCGGGACGGCGGTCCCCGCTGCAGCGCGGCCGCACGCCCGGCCCCTGCGCGGGTGGGTGGGTNCTGAACCCAGCGGGGTTTTGTTTGCAACGGTGACGCCTTGTTCTCCCTTCCCCCGTTCCGGCTCTTAAGTTTCAGAACAGAGGAATAAATCTGGGAAAGGCGGCTGTTTTCCCTTCCTTCCAACCTAAACCAGGCTTATGGTGGGTTCAGGTGCAATTAGCGGCCGCCGCTGCCGCCTGGCTGCGCAGAAACGCTCTCAGGGCTGTCAAGTGCTGAATGTCTTTTGGCCTTTGTCCGGGCAGAACACGAAGGGGGAAGAATTATTTAGATATTTTAAGGCCACCGGGGACCCTACAATCAGCGAGTCTGAGCTCCTGCAAAAGACAGGAATTTCTGGGAATACAATTTCCCCCGGTGGCTCCTACAGCAAGCCCCAAACAGCTGGTGGAGCTACAATATGCATGTCAGAAAGATGATTTGAAAGCGTTGAGTTAAAACGAATCCATTATATCCCTGGGCAAGTGATTCCAATGGTTGATTATACTCACTCTTCTCCAGATTTTAGTCATGGGACCTCATTACCCACCCCTCTGCCTGCCTGGCCAGAGAAACCTTCGCTCATTTGCAGTTAAGTGTGGCAGCATGTCACAAACCTTCACCAAAATACCTGCGTAATTATATATATAGCTATCTGCCTGCTGGCATATTAAAAAAAAAGTGATCCCCTTACTCAGCAGAGAAGAAACTTGCTGCTTCACTCAAGTTTCTTTCCAAAAGTAGTTTTGTTCTTTAACACAAGGTACAGGAAAGCCAGTACCCAAAGGCATTCCTCTGCAAATTCCTCTCCAGAGCCTGCTCCAGTCTCTGGGAGCCTGGGACAGGGGGAGAATAAAGCCTCCCTTTACATGGAAACTTATTTCAGGTTATTGTCACACCTTGCTAGGTGTGAAGGTGACAGACAATGATATAGAACAATGCCCCTTCTTGTCAGAACCACAAATAAATAAATGCATGTCTTCCAGCCAGCTTGGAGAGCTGGCACTCACTTCATATCTACTTCCCCCCTAATCAGTGTATATATGACATTTATTTCACTCATTCTTAAATTTTGCCTAGCTCACAGGCTGTGAATTTGTGCCATAAGCTTCGCTTGAGCCTTTCCTAGCACCTAGCAAAGGCAGCAGCCTGGGGACCGTTCACACAGATTTGAAAGCAGGACTGCAGGTTCTTTGTAACACGTGGCATATCTTTTACTGAACAAGAGACACCAGCTGTTCAAGGGGGAAAGCTGTTATTTCTCGTTTGCCAAACGTAGCAGGTGCATATGACATTTTTACAAACCCATACAAAAGAAAGTTCAGACTTCGAGGAGTGTAAAACTCAAGCCAAACACAAGATACACCTTTCTGTTGGCTGCAAGAGCTATCATCCTGCTTACCTGTATGTCCTGCGCTACCACTCTCCATCTCCAAATATTTCCAGAAGCAATGCCTGCTTATGTCACCTCCATCATGCAAGGCCATATCTCCTCCTTGGATCCCACTGGGACACCTGGCACCACAACGCCTTGCACATGGCAAACAGGGATCTACACATCATTCCTGGGATCTACCAGCATGTTTTCAGCCTGCTGCATGCTCAAAGAGGTGCTCAAGAACTCCAGGGCTATGGAAAGTCTGGGTGGATCTGGAGGATAAGACAAGCTGGGAGGCAATAATCACTGGTAGTAGGTGGTGGGAACTGGGATGAGAAGGGTGGAGAAGAGGGAGTTAGTGGAAAACCAAGAGACAGGCAAGAGGACAGCAGTGCTCTGGCCACAACCACATTTCAGGGTAAGTCTGTGATATTTAAAGGTGCTGCTGGAGAATGGCTCCAAGGGAAGCTTGTGACACCACGCCTGTCTTAGATGACACCGATGGTTCCGTTCACATTCAGGGTTCATTATTCCTCCTGTTTCCTTGCATGCCTATTTCAACACGTCCAAAATAATGAGGCTTTTCCCCTCCTTTCCTTTATAGAATCATAGAATGGTTAGAATTGGAAGGGACCTTAAAGTTCCAACTCCCCTGCCATGTGCAGGGACACCTCTCCCTAGAGCAGATTGCTCAAAGGCCCATCCAGCCTGGCCTTAAACACTTCCAGGGATGGGGCATCAACAACTTCCCTGGGTAACCTGTTCCAGTCTCTCACCACCCTCACAGGAAAGAACTTCCTCCTAATATCTAATCTAAATCTCCCCTCTTCCAATTTAAAACCATTACCCCTCGTCCTGTCACTAGACTTCCTGACAAAGAGTCCCTCCCCAGCTCTCCTGTAGGCTCCCTTATCCCAAGCCTTTGCCAGGTGGAGGACTTCCCTCACTTCCGTGCTTGGGTGCAGCCCCTTCCTGGTGTGGAGTTGCTGGGCGTGGGTGGGAAGAATCAAGGATTTAGCAAAGTTCTCAAAGGGTCCCAGGAAATTAATCTAGCACAGAGATCCTTGTGGTCTTTTACTAATATGGTCCACAGCACTGGCTGGTTGTGGAAAAATGTCCCTCCTGATCCCAAATAATTCAGAAAGATTCAACCTTGGACATGAGGACAGGCCAGAAAAGCCCCAAGGCACCCTGTCCTAATTTTGTTTCTGTGGTTGCAATGCACTTCTCAGTCAGAGGCAAAGAAAGAGCAAGCTCTGGTAACCAGTTAGTACCTCCCGGCAGCAGAAGGAGGAAACCAGCCTGCAACCTGCTGGTGACCAGTGCAAGGCACCAACACACGTGGTGAAACAATACAGATATATAAAAAAAAGATCCAATTTTCTCAATTCCTCTGTTGTCTTTTTCATGGCGAGAGTACTTTGGGCACGGTTTACCCAGCCAGCCTGCGCTCCGCTCGAAGAGGAGGACTGATACTGATGCAGGTCATGATTCAGCACTGCTCAGCTTGGAATAACTGAGAGCACAAAAGGACAACATTCATCTACGTCAATTAAAGCTCTTTGGGGACCTTGCTTCAGCAGAAGATCACGTGTGCTGGGGACTTGCCTCTCTACAGTCCCACCTTCTGTCCCACGTGCCCTGCTCCGCAGGATGTGCTCAGCTACATCTAATGCTCCTTTGCAAAGCACCCTCTGCCTTGAAGGACATACCTCCCTGTCACCTCTGACAGACCTGATGTGTAGCCCAGAAGTCATAGCACAAACAGCTACATGCATGTGAAGTGCTAACATCAACCAAGGAAAAAAAACAAAAACAAAACCAAACAACATTCACTCTATATCTCACACTTCTTAACTTCACTGGACAACAACCTGCTTTTTCCCTGCTAATTCGGCTTCGTGTTCCCATCTCAGAGGTACAAAAATGGGCCAAAAGTGAGAGGGAAGTGTCTGGTGAAAAAACAGTGATTGGCTGGCGTGCAAGGGCTGCCACAGCAGTTCTGAATGGCCTCAGCAGGGACAGATGATCCTCTCTCCTGTCCCGCCGAGGCTGCTTGAGTTGTCATGTTTCAAAGCCCTGCTATTTGGCTCAGGCTCCAGCCAGAGGTTTGTGCCAGCAGGAGCTGGGGTTGGAGCTGGAAGAGGAAAGCAAAGAGAAGCAGAAGGGAAAAATCTGACTGAAAATCAGACTGAGCACAGAGTGGTTGTGGTTTTCAGGACCGCCTAAGGGACTTGGAGACCGATTCCTATTTAATTGGGCATTATAATTTTCTAGACATCTTTGAAAACCTCTGCCAAGACTTAAGAACCACTAGTTTTTACATCTAGCTTTGGGGTGCAGCCCATTCTGTCCCAACACACAGTAGAAGCTTCACCTTAATGAAGAAAACCTCTTTTCTGTACAAAGTATCGAGTTTTTTGTGATTAGGACATCTCTATTTCTAAGCTGCCCTTGTGTCCTCAGTTATATTCCCTCTACACTTTGATACTACCTCTAATATTGTTCCATTTCTTATTGATATCTGCAGGTCCTGGATTAAATTGCATTCCTATACACAGCCTGCTAACAGACTTCCAGCCTTATTTCCACCAATTAAGGTCTCCTCTGCTGTGCCCGGGAGTTAAAATCCTCCATTAGCACAGCTTTGCCCTTTTGCCTGCTTTTTCATTTGGGCAGTGATTTTACACTCCAGTTCTTTTTGGATGAACAGCCTGTAAGATTCAAATAACCAGCTTTCTTCCAAAAATATTTCTAGTATCAGGCCGTAAACACTCAACTATTATCCTCTGAACAGCCTCTGCTCCTCAAAACTCAGTTTCTTGAGGGATATTATTCCCGGGGAAAAAAAGCAAGGGCCAGGTTACTCAGCCTTTCTGACCTGAGATCCTCCCTGTCACCTGCCAGATCAAGGGGATCAGTGCCCTGGCACCAGAACGGTTAGCGGACAATTAACAGCTTGAGGGGAAAAAAACGAGCTTGACCTCATCCTCTCTGTGAGGGCAGCGATGCTGTGTTGGGGATACAGATCATCTGCCTTCACACCCACGAAGATAAGATTTAGCAGAGCCTTGCAGCAGGCAGCATGGCTGCCCTTCCTTGCCGTGCCCTCAATTGCTTGTGGGTTGTTGGTTTTTTTTTAACAGCAACACTACGTTGCCAGGAACAGTGATCCCCATGGAGAAGAGCCTCCCTCCTCTTATTTTAATTTGGTGGATGCCTGCAGCCTGCAAGGTATTTGCTAAGCAGGCATCCGCCGCCACAAATACCTTGCAGGCTGCTCTTCAGCTTTGCAGCACAGGCACGCACCGCCTCATAAACAACAACACAAAAAAACCCCCAAAAAATAACAAAAAATCATCTTGTGTGGTGCGTTGAAGAGCGCTGCTGCCCTCAGACAGGTCTGCAGACAAAGCAGGGCCACCATGGAAACTGCCAGAGCGAGCACAAAGGCAACGCGGAGAGAGGAGGGTAAAGAAGCGGCGGTGAGCTCCGTCACAGCCCGGGAGGCATGCCCGAAAATGTTTGCCCCCTCGCCTTGTGTTCACCTCCTCGAAGCTGCACTGAGCTGAAGTGTGCCCTGCCTGGGAATTTTCAGCGGGGTCAGGGCTTCTCTGCCTTGCCTCTGATGAAGAAAAAAAAGCAGGAATTGGGACGAGCAAACACGGATTTGGCAGAGAATTGTGTTTTCTATCTCCAAGGTGATGATGTGAAGTAGGGCAGCCCGTGGGAAACAAAGAAAAAAAAGAAATAATAATAAAAAAAAAGAGCAGCATTTATTCTTTAGTAGGTGTCTCCAAGGACTGAAAAATAGCTTACTAGAAGGGATGATAAAGTAGGAGTTACAAGAAGTACTTTGCACTCTAGAGCCTCAGGAGCTGTTTTAGGGATGTTTCAGTGGCTGTTTATCCAATTTATCTATTTTTTCCCCTCTTCCCTGGGTAGCAGCTGCTGGTGCTGCTGGAGATAGGGTGCAGAGCTGAAGGAAACCTCAGTCCCACTTGGGTATATGCCTGATCTTACCTGTTCTTACAGCAGCCTTCCCGTATCTGAAGGGAGCTACGGGAGAGCTGGAGAGGGACTCTGTCAAGAAGTGTAGTGATAGGACAAGGGGTGATGGGTTTGAACTAGAAGAGAGGAGATTTAGATTAGATACTGCAAAGAAATTCTTTCCTGTGAGGGTGGTGAGGCACTGGAACAGGTTGCCCAGAGAATGGCCCAGTGGATGCCCCATCCCTGGAAGTGTTCAAGGCCAGGCTGGATGGGGCGTGGAGCAACCTGCTCTAGTGGAAAGTGTCCCTGCCCATGGCATGGGGATTGGAACTCGATGATCTTTACAGTCCCTTCCAACTCTAACCATTCTACGATTCTTCCTTCTAACATCTGCTGTGAACCAAATCTTGATCTAATGTGGGGAGCGATACCAGCTCATTCCAGCTAACAGAGTCCACACTGTTGTATGGTTTGCATGGTGGTCATTGTTAATCCAGCAGGATTCAGATTATGCCGGTGCAAAGCTGACACATGTTGTCTCCTTTTGTTAGGGAGCCGCCAAAACATGTTATAACTGTAGCTTTCGCCCAAGAAATTTTGAAGAATGACAGTTGTATTTACTCACAAGTGAGAGATGATGTGGTATTTATAGAACTTGTGGGTTTTCCCCCCACGTTACATTGTGATGCCCGTGATAAGTACCAGGAAACAACCCCTAGCAATTCCCACACTGCTTGTAACAATAACAAAAAGCCACTATGTGACATTGCCAGTTCTTTTTCCTCTCTGGTGGCTCTGAGTCTCAGTGACAGATGAACACAGAACAGATGAGACAGTGGCAGAACCTCATCAGATGGACCCAATGGCCCTCAAGCTGCCCATGGTAATGCATAAATTAATGTCACGTAATGCTGGGCTGCGTGTTTTGATATTAAAAGACACTCAGTGGTTTTAGTCTTCCATCTTGTCTTGTCCTAATGACAGGATCCTCATTTTGATTCTGATATTATGCAGAAGACACGCTTAAGAAGCTGCACCTATATTTCTGTGTCCCTATATCAGCCTTCTGCAGTAAGCTTCAAAATAGCAAGGGAGACTTCTCTGCTGCATGAGAAGACTTTGAATCCCTGCATTAAAATCAGACAAAAAAGCATCACACTGCCACTGAAATGAGTATTTAGTCTCATTAGATTTTTGTCACATGTGCTATCATCTCATATAGAATTAATTAATAGCCATATTACTTTGGAAATACGTGTTTGTATTTAGCTATAGCAATGCATTCGACGTTTTCATTGAGACCAAAAGATGGCTGCAAGCTATTCTGTGAGCATCTGCAGCACAGCAATGCCTTTGAAAAACAACATCTCTACTCCCTGTGGCTGGCCCTTGCAGAAGGGCCTGTCCTGCCCAGTGCCAGGGACCAGCAGCAGCTCCTGATACCCAGTACCTTGCAGTGACAAATCTCAGGTCATCTCCTGCCCCTTAAGGATGTTCACTCCTCTTTTGCAGGTAGATCTGGAAGAATACTGGAAGGAACAGGGAAGTACAGTGCCAGGAGGAATATATAGGCTGGATATAAGTTATTGGGCTTTTTTGGTGATACTAGTATTCTTATTTTTTTCATCGCCGTGTGTTGCCCCTCTCCGCCTGCGTGTGGCTCTGAGTCATCGCTCTCTTCTGCAGGGTTCCTTCACACAGGAGATCTCCCTTGCCTCTGGGATGCTGCCAAGGCCAGGAAAGCCTGTCCCAGCACTGCCCTGGGAGCCATGCCTTCCCAATGCTTCTCCAAGGAGATTGTGGCAGTGTAGGAAGGGATTGCACTGCCTCTGCCAGGGGAAAGCAGAGCCTGTCTCACCAGCTTGCCCTTTTCCATCACGCTTGACTCAGAAAATGTCCTGGTATGCTAAGAGAGGTGAATGCCAAAAAAACTTCAAAGCCCCTTTCACTTTGGAAGCTGAGATGTTTGGCCAAACTGTGGCTGGTGTCGGCTGAGTCATCCAAGGGTCTGACAGACCATCCTCTCTTGGGAGGTTTCTGGTATGTCCAGCTTTAGGCGTGATGCAAACCCCATGAGAACAGCTCCCCCGCAGCGTGTTGTCACTTCCAATTCCCATCATGGTTAAAATCCAGACAATGCTGAGACACCAGAAAAAAAAACCCCGTTTTTAAAATTAACCCTTCAAACCTGGGTTGGGACCTCCTGGTAGTGTCTCCAGAACAGTTTCTACCTTCTTGTCCACAGTCAGCTGGCAGCTCTGATCCCCTCACCCTTCCTGCTCCTGCCAGCTTCAACCAGTTCGTGGTGGTGTTTGGGTCTTCATCTGTACACAACAGAAGCACCAGTGTTTGCTTTCCTACCTCTTGCACTGAGACAGCAAAAGCCATTATACTTAGAAAATGTTTCAGGCCAGGTACTCCAACTTTTCACTGTAAACTCTCTGCTCCTCAGTCTGACTCTTAACTCCATTCGGTCACTGACAGCAGAGGTCCCTCTTTCCAAGCCTGTTCATGCCCTTTCCAAAGAGGCAAAGCAGCGGATGAGACAGCCATTGAGATTGGGAAAGTTGGTGATTGCCGATAGGAGGACAACCAGCACAAGACACTTCGCAGACATGTCTGCCCGCACAGCAGGACACGTCATTGGCCATCCAGCTGTCTTTTCATTTGGCTAGTGGAGAGAAATAACATTTTTCCAGGTGAGCAAGTCATCTTTTCCCTGCATAGGATGCCAATCTAGTGTTGCAGAAAATGCTATCCTTCTCTTGGGCTCGCCTACCACCAGCTTCAGCAGGAATACGTCAATTTCCCTGTGTAAATTGCCTTCTCACACCCAAAGGCCAAGTTATCATCTCCATATAGGATGTGACCATACTCAGCATTGGCCAATGCAGCCACACCTCTCCCTTGTGAAAGCTCCAGCCATTCCTTTCCAGTACGAGTTCCTTGGGAATCTCCCCAAGGAAGACCACTCTCTTCTGCACGCACCATTCAATGCCTACCAGCTACTTTAATATATTTGAACATTCCTTAACATTGTTTCTTTTGTTGCACACAATTGTGTGAATGCACACAATTTTGGGTAAAACAAACACAGAGTACCTCACCAACAAAGGACAAAAGCAGGAGTTAAAAAGCACGAGCCACATTGCCAGGTTTCCCTAAAGGAAAAAGTCCAACCCAGCTGCAAGCACAGTGTCCCCAGCTGTGGTAAAATACTTTGACAACAAATGGGATACAAAATGCAGCACAGGAGGCGTAATCAGGGCATCTGAAACAGGGGATGGTGCCAAACTAACTCAGAATTAAAAAACTGCAAAATGACTCTGTGTGCCTCTCCCTGCTGGAAGCTGCAGATGACCCATTCTGCCACTGCGGCTCTATCTATATATAGTTGTACAGAGAGAGATATGTATAAAAATAGGTATAGCCTAAACCCAATTAGGCTGTACAGCTGCTTGTTTCAATATCCAAATAACTTTAAATATTTTGCCCCTGATTCAAGTTGTATTATTCTTTTTTTTTCTTTTTTTCTTTTTTTCTTTTTTTTTTCGGTCAATGTAAGGGCTCAGCAACAGGCTGGGTAGAGAGCAATAAGGTTTCATACACACTTGGGGTAAAAGGTGATGAGAGCATTAGAAGTAAAGGAGTCCACCTTTAATCCTGGTATGCAGGAGACCAGTGACAAAGAGAGAAGGAACGGGCATTAAAAAGGGACAGGAAAGGAAAGAGTGTGTGAATCAATAGGAAAAGGGAAATTATTTCCCTCTTGCTTAAAGTTTAAGAGACTCGTTGTGTTTTTTCCACAGCTGTGATTTTTGGCATAAGAGCAGTCCTGGTGTAAATGCAGAGGCTGGGTGCCTGGCCACACAGCCATGGGCAGGGTGTGGGATCGGGACATGGAGCAGAGCTGCCAGTCTGAGACCCTCACCACCACCTCGAAGACCAACGCTTAGCAAAAAGCATAAGACTCAGAGTAAATCTGCTCATATCAATCATCAGGCTCTTCTAAGAGCAAACCAAACCACTGTCACATGGAAAACCCAGCAGATGTGGCTGATTCATACTCTCTCTGCTGTTTTAGGTGCAGAGTTTTATTTACCTTTTCACATCTAACATGAGAGGGAAATCCATCACAGAGCAGGAAACAACTCAGAGCTATTGCTGGGAAAAGATGGGGGAGGAAATATATGAGGATGAATTGTGGTGGCATAAATAAAAAGCTTTGCGTTTCAGCGCAAGTCAAGGAATTCCAGTGGAATCAAAATTCAGCTCTCAGTTTTGAGTGTTAAATGTCAGAATTTAAAAAAAGGAAAAGAAAAAAGGAAAAAAAAAAAAAAAGAGAGAGATTTATGATATCAAAGCAGCATTGTATGAAAGAGATTATTTAAGCCTGAAACTTCAGCCAAATCAATAGATAGCTGTTTCCGTATCTGCCACAGTGTAAGACAGCAAAAGCAAGAAAGTCTTAAGCTACAACAGAGAAAAACGTAACATAAAAGGAGGCGGACGGAACTGGCTTCTGCCTTTTCATTAACAGTGACCTAACTTGGCTTTTGGAGCTGTACTCAAACGTGGGCCCCCATTAACACTCTGCACTGGTATGGAAGAGAGATGAAAGGACAGCCCGTGCTGATGGAATCGTGCTGGTTTTACAGCAGTGGATGCCCCCACAGCGAGAGTGCAGCGTGGCTGAGCTCACCTCCACCCACCTCCACACATAAGAACTTGTCCACACTGAAAAAACGCCACATTTTCTTGAGGTTACACCAGGTAAAAGCCACTTTAGCTTATAATCGGTGAGAGAAAATGCCCACCTCATAAGCTACCTTGCAATAAGACTGAATTATTTTTTTTTATATCAAGAATCACTGATAAGTAATACTTGCTATTGACACGGTCGGAGTGATTAACTTCACTTGTAAGACAGAAGTAGTGAAATATTTATTAAGGTGAAACAGTAATTTAACAGAATTAGTAGCAAACGCAACAGTGTTTTACGAGATTTGATGGCAAGGGATGCTTTATTATTTACTGCACAGAGGACAGGGTCAGACAGGTGTCAGGAAGACCCTCCCGTTAAGCCATGAGGTTCAGAAAGGAGCCCCATTCTTTCTAAACTTCTTCTCAGAGAAAGTCCAGGTGTAGCTGGATCCAGTTCCTCATCCAAGGCATGGCCAATGGTTTATGTCTAAAGGATGATACATGTGCAATCAATCCTTTACACTACTTAGCTAAGATTTCAACGTTTAGAATGCTGTTAGTCACTTACCGAAAATCTGTTGCAGCAAGGAATCTCTCAGCCTCGAGGAGCAGAACCTGAAGCACCCTCGCAAAAGGGTAGATCCTGGTGTGTAGCCCACTGACACACAGCAGACCTCAAAGAGCTGTTGGGCTGTCCACTATTTATAGTATAAGATAATTGACCTATAGTCATATTCTCATAGGAACAAAATTTCTAGGTCCCCACTCTAGTGTTTTGGCTATGGTGCCAGCCATCCCCCAAAGTCCAGGTGCAACTTATTGCAACTGATGTTGTGATGGCCATGGCCCAAGCAGCAGCCAGGCCAGGCAGAAGCTGGGGGAAAATGGGGAAAAACACGGAGACCACACTGGCACAGTCGTAAAGGAAGAGATTCAGGGCTTTTGGTTTTAAAACAAGGCACTTTTGGGTAAGCGTGAATTTCAGAGCAGACAGCACAGCCTGTTTCTGAACCAAGGTTTTAAATGTTATTAGTCTGACTAAACTGAGCCAACAGGGCAAGCATGCTTTGCATTTGCGTGCACGGAAGAGGGCTTCTACGTTAAACCTTCTGGGCTAAACTTATCTACTGAGGCACCAGGTATGATGGGGAAGATCTGAGAAAGCAACTCTATTCCCAAAACACTCACCGAACAAATATTACACAAAATGCTAGATAACAAAAAAGCCACTTTACATAACAAAAGCACATTTCAGTGTGTAGCAGGTAGGTGAGAGGAAAACAAACAGAAATACCAGTCACTGTAGGAAGAAAACCAAAGAAGAAAATTGCATGAAGCACAAAGGCAAAAATGTATTCAATCATGTCCACTCCATGCATTATTCAGAGGGTGGGAGAACTGGAACACGCTCCCTCGACAGAGACAAGGCATCTGGGAGCTTCCTACTTTTATGTTAATTATGCTTTTTCACTTTTGGGGACAATGAAGAACGTGTGTAACCTGCATCCCACATATCACAATGTACACTCCCACCACCAGTTAGCAGAGATCTCTGTGTTGATGAAACTTTTGCATTTATCTGGTCTGTTATTGACTGTGAAGAGTAATTCAGCGCCAAACTACCCAAGTTTCTCTGTGGATAGCTCAGCTGTCCGAGGCAGGAAGGGTATCCAACCCTGATGCAAGTAGTTTTAGCGACTCTTGGAGAAGTATTTTTCCAGCTTGATGAAAATCTCTCCTGAACGTACTAGAAAAGCATCTTTCTGGTCCATCACAAGCGGCAGATGAGAGACAGGGCTCATGGCTGATGTCTAGGAGCCCTCTGTCCCAGCACCTGGTCATCTCACAGGCTCCCTGGGAACACAGGGGACCATTTTTCCCCCCAGAAAGCATATGGCTTCATCTATGTGTTCAGCTGGTCTGTAACTAGATGCAAAGCTGCCCCGACCTTTGCAGTGTGTCTGTGGCCTAGGCCAGTGCGTGGCAGCTTTGCCCTCTGCTGGCCAGAACCTTGACAGGGTCCCCAGGTGCCCCCCTGAGGCCACCACCGTTGTCCCCAGCCTTCCCCGGGCTGGCAGCGCAAGGACTAGGTACAGCAAGACACTTGGCAACTCGTCAGCTAGTGGGTAGTGGCCCCTCACTGGGAACAGCTGTATCTAAAAGTCTAGAAAAAAAATTAGTTTTGTAATAAATAAGATGGAGCCCTTCCCCCCACTCTGCAAAAGGTGAGAGAGAAATGGGGTGGGTTAAATGACCTTAAGGAAAATGACACCATACTGGAAGGATTTTCTCATCAAGCTCCTCACGTTATTCCAGGTCCATCCTTTTGCACAAGTCGTTAGGACTGGACACTGTAATTAAGACATTACTGGCAGGCAGCTCTGTAGCACTGAGGGATGTGCAAGGCCAGGTTGGAACCAAACCCCGCTGCAGAAACACAGGTCATTGCTTGCTTTCGAGTGCCAGGGCTGGTTTGTCCCTTGCCTCCAACTTTCTCCCACTTCTTGTCACCTTCAGGTGTTTGTTTGGCTCCACTCACAATGCCGTAAGGCAATAAAACCTCAGCAGTGGCGAGGGAGTGTTTACGCAGCTCAAAACAAGTCTCCTTGGCAACGGGAAGCAAAGCTCTCCCATATTCTCCTGCTTTCCTTTTCTCCTGGTTTCACAGCGACTGGTGTCACTCGGAGAACAGCTACGCGTGCCAAATGTGCCGTCAACGCCAGCTCCAGCAAACGGAGGCATGAAATAGGAAAAGCTGGCCCGGCTCGGCTTGTGAACTCACAAAAACCATGTGGGCTGCCAAGTTCCCCGGGGAACTGCCCGGCCTCTCACCGCTGGCAGCTCCCAAGTTCAAAGGATTCACCCACCGCCATTAACGGCGACCAGTTGCTTTGAAGGCAAGTCCAAGAGCCCCCAGCTTGGCAGTTCTCAGCCACTTACAGCTCCATTAGAGAGCGACCCCCCGAGGATGAAGATGCAATTGGAAGCTCTGTAGAGCTGGTTTGATTGCACGTTCAACCAGGTCTTGAACATCAATGATTCTGGACACAGCGAGTTTCTGCAAAGCCCAAGTACTCGTTTGCAGCTACTTCAGCCACGCACTTCAAGTGTGCCCACACACCACACCCTCCTCGGCAACAAAATCAGCTTAAAATTTCCAACCATCTTTGGCCCAGATTCTTGGGGTCGCATCACTTAGAGCAGGCTCCCATGGACTGCTGCACAGAGGGACCAGCAGGCTCAAGGGCAGGCAGGAATAGTCCCGCAGGAAGGACAGGACAAACTCCCCCGAGAGGGTTGCTGCCAAAGAGAGGCTGAATCACAGAATTGTAGAATGATTAGAGGTGGAAGGGACTGTAAAGATCATCAAGTTCCAACCCCCCTGCCATGGGCAGGGACACCTCCCACCAGACCAGGTTGCTCAAAGCCCCACCCAGCATGCCCTTGAACACTTCCAGGGATGGGACATCCACAGCTTCTCTGGGCAACCTGTTCCAGTGCCTCACCACCCTCACAGGAAAGAATTTCTTCCTAATATCTCATCTAAATCTCCCCTCTTCCAATTTAAAACCATTACCCCTTGTCCTGTCACTAGACTTCCTGACAAAGAGTCCCTCCCCAGCTCTCCTGTAGCTCCCTTCAGATACTGGAAGGCTGCTATCAGGTCTCCCTGGAGCCTTCTCCAAGCTGAACAGCCTCAGCTCCCTCAGCCTGTCTTCATGGCCCTCTGCTGGACCCATTCCAACAGGTCCATGACTCCAGAGCTGGACACAGGACTCCAGGTGGGGTCTCAGGAGCACAGAATCACCTCCCTGGACCTGCTGGTCACGATTCTTTTGATGCAGCCCAGAATATGGTTGGCTTTCTGGGCTGCCAGTGCACACTGCCAGCTCACTGAAGCCCATCGTCACAACACAACAAAAAGCACCTACAGACTTTTCTTTTTTTCTTTTTTCTTTTTGTAAAATGAATCAAGTATGTTCTCCCAGCCACTTCTCTAGCACACCAGCAAAATACATGCTGGCATGTTTAAAAAGTAAAGGTAAAAAGCAAAACATGAAAGCTGTGCACTTGCATTTAAAATGAGATGCTCTTCAATACTTGCAGGACCAAACTTCTAACCTGCAACAAGAGAAGGAAATGCATTAGGAATACAATGCTTTAGCACCCTTGGCATGAATGTAGGTAATTCTCAGCCAGAACATCACAGGTAAGACGCCACATTCCCCCGTCACAAAGCTGCAACTGACACAAAGAAAGTGCATGTCATGTTAAGAAGAACATTCCCCTTCTGGTAGAGAGCAACATTTTCAACACCATCCACAGAAACTTAATCACTTCTAGGCAAGATAACCCTATTACTTCCCCACTCAGGCACATTTCAAAGTCACCCAAGCATCCCTTATCTGATTATTTTTTGCAGCATTATTCCCATGATTTAATCCCGTCTGAGATCATTAGACACTACGATACGAAAAGTAAGCAATTACGACTCTGACCCAGTGTTCCAGGGAACCTGGGCAAGCAAGTGCCTTTGTCATCTACAAGACGGTAATTTTTTAATTTGATTTAGAGCCTCTATAGAAACAGAGATAACTTACTTACCTGCTAGCTTTCAAGGACTGCCTTAGAGTTAGATTTAAACTCAGATACACAGTACATCATAGAAAAAAAAATAAAAAAAGAAGAATGTACAGAACGTCAGCGTTTGCTGTGTGAGGTGAAACAGGCAATGTTAAATCAGACTTGCTCAGACGGTAAAGTGAGAGAATTAGAGTTAACGAAGAGAAGGGCACAGTCTTTGGGAACACAGCACGTCAAGAGGAGACAGAAGATTTCAGAAGTTCTCTTGCTGCAGACACCCACGCCCCGGACAAGAACACTTGGGCGTCTCACCATAACTCGAGTCTCCTCTGGGAGCTGCAACCCAGTGCTAATTCGCTACAGCATTTGGCTTTTTGCAGACTTTTTGGTCACTCCAGGTGACAGTAAGATTGGGGACAGTCAAACAAGAAACTTACAAGTTAACACAAGGTGGAAAATCAAACATAAAGAAGCTTTTCCACCCTGCAGGGGCAGGTATAAAGGGCAACAGGGCACGAGCTTCACATTGTGAGTGGGACATTGCACTGACTGAGGGTCACCAGCTACCAAAAAGGTGCAGTAATGATGGAGTGCCAGGCTACTGCTTTTAAGCTGGTGTTTTACTAAAACCACGTTTTTCTTTCCAGCACTTTCACTGCACAAATGCAGTTAGCAGGGGGCAGTCACAACACGGGGGACACACCTATCTGAAGATGTGAGCAGCACAAGCGTCCCTTTGAGGCATGCAGTGGCTGTGTGGCTGAGCAAGGAGGACCTGCTGCTCCTCTTCTGTGCCACAGAGGTCCCTCCCTTGCTCATTAAAAACAACTCTGTTGCCAGCACACCAACCACCACACACCCCCATTCTCATCCTGCTTCTCCCCTTCCTTGTGACCCTCTATCTGTACAAAGCCCAGCACCACCAAGCCCTGGGCCCAGTCCACACGTTGGCACCACCGAGGTAACCACAAGAATCCTTGCTAAGAGACACCACCACCCACGAGGCCAATCTCTAAGCTTGGTGCATCAGAGGAGAAATAGAAGAAACAAGACCTACAATCATCAAACATTACCTCTACTTTTCAACCAACCAACCCAAACCCACAGAACTCTCTTTTTTAATTGAAGACCCAAATTGAGCATGTTCTGCTGGCACCAAAGGCCCTGCATAGGTCAGAGTTACAGTCCTGCTGCTGCCATGCAGAGTCTGCAACTAGTTGGAGAGAGGTAAAAATATGAGCACTAAAAATAATCCCAGATTCAGCCATATGCTGGGTCATGGAGAGCACAATCAATGCTGGGTTTTGCTCCAGGCAGATTTATGTGTAATAATGTTATTTCAGAACACTCAACAGTCAATAGAGACAGGACAAAAAAATAAAAATAAACTCAGCGAAACCAAACGAACAGTCCAAAGTTATAAACTCCTGTAATTCTTTAGTATCATCCTAAATTTTTAAATAAAATATGCTATTTCTTGAGGGGCAGGGGAGAAAAAAGTCACTCCTGGAAATTCCTAAATGTGGATGAACACAAGAGAAAAACAGCAGAGCAGAAAATTTAATTGTAAACAAATGCCCAGCTGACTGCAAGATAACCGTGGCAGACTTCACTGAAGGCACCCTCCTTACTAAGGTCAAATACAAAGTACCTTCAGGGATGCAACTCTTGGGATGGTAAAGCTCCACAGATGGACTCCTCCTCCAAGCATATGTTGATGGGGAGGCATAAGAGCAGCAGATATTAACTGTCATGTGTACTTAAAAGACACACAAAAAAAAGATACATAAAGCATTCTGGCATACTTAAGAACCCAAGCTTCTGTTGTAAAAGCATGTAGACCGTACTTGCCATACATGACTTCTGACAGAAGTGGCAAAAATTAATTTCTTCAGAGAGAACTAAGCTCCACCCTTCCGTGCTGAAGCAGATTTCTGCACTAGTTTCAAAAAGGAAAAGAAAAATGATGTTTAATTGTAAATCTTTAGACTACATAAATATGGAAAGGAACAGAAGGATGACTTCTCTTATTAATAATTCCTGACTTGAACACATAGCAAAAGAGCAAAATTCCAAAAGTTATGCTTTTGCAATACTGCTCCACTCTCCACAAAACATAAAAAGTCTGAATCATTTATGATCTGAATTATTTATAGCATGGATAAATTTTTTACTTAAATGAATTTCAGCAGAAAAAGAATCCAAAACATTTTACCCAGACTAGGCTGGTATTTGTTAGTTGGTTTTTTCCCCTTCACATTACAGAAATGGAAAGAAAAAAAAACCACCAAACACAACATTCTCTTGTTCTTTCCTGCCTAGAAGACTGATCAATTCTTTTCACAGCTAGGTATCTCAGTTCTTTCTGTGTCAGCAAGTATCTTACCCACCGAGTGTAAAAGAAGAGTGGAAGAAATAATAATAATAATAATGATGATGATGGACTAAACATCTGAATAGTGCTGCAGTCCACACAGGACACACACAGGTTTGTTCCTAGCCTTCCCCTCACCTTTCCCCTGCAGGCCCCTGGGAGGAATTGTGCTTGCACAATTTCCAAGAACCATTAGCAAGCTTCCCTCCCTCCCCCCCAAGTCGATCTCTTATCTTGTGCTTTTCTCCCCTCTGTGTTTCTGCTATCTTCAGTTTGATCACCACTATACCCTACCCATCCATTGGTGGCAATCCCCTCTGCTCCCTGGCTCCCCACCCTGGTAGAGGGATGCCGTCTTCTGGTGGCTCAGATGCTAATCTGGGTCTTCTGGGAGAGAAGGGAAGGATGGAGACAGGCACTGGTGGTACCCAGACTTACCGACCCTCCATGCACACAGTTCCCCTGCTGCTGCACCAGGCTACATCACGAGTAGCAGAACACACGCTCCAAAAAACATTCCTCTGCTCTTGCTGCATTGCCTCTCTACATTATTCTATCTTGGGTAGTTTCATTACAGTTAAGATGCGTTGGCATAACCTCCTGAAAAACTATTTCTTCTCTTTTTCACCTCCCTTGGCTCCTGTTCTCCCTGACTGCAAAGCCACTGTGGGCATTACACCCACACTGCTTTCAACAACTCAGCAGAAATAAGGCATATTCTTTTCTTAGATAGCAAAAATACACTACTGTCACGAAACATTGTTTTGTTAGAATATGTATCATTAAAATAGCCAGACTGCTCCAGTAATTTGATAGCATAGAATTCTGAAATGTTAACCTCTATCTTACCAGCAAAATCTATTGCCACAAAAACACCCAGTGTCATTGACAGTTTCATGCACGAGACTCATGTTATTCCAAGAATATACTTCTCATCTCAAAATAACTTGCTCATCCCTCTATTTATATGGAATTTTCACACTTTTATAAGCTAATGTGTTAGCATCTTACCCTGCAACAGCACTCACCTAAAAATGTCACAAAAAAGTGAATTTATCTTTATATTAATGAAGACAGCTTTAACAGCAGACTTAGTCACACGTAAGTTCAGTGTTTTACACCATTCCAATTTTATGTTTAGATTGTTGGACTTTTTTTGTTTTGTTTTTTTACATATTGCCAGTATACAATGAAATATGTCAAAGCACATTAACATCACCACCTGAACTGGTGAGCCACACAACGTTAACGCTTCACTGTAAGGGAGAATCACTTCTGGAGCTACAGTTATCAAACACAACAAAGGTTTTCTTATTTCTTCCCCCAAAGATGCTTCCAGAAGGAGTCTAAATTCAGTTTAGTGTGCACTTTTTGCAAGTACATTTTCTTCCAGACTTCTCAATGACAGATTTTCAGTCAGTCCTAGTCACTTTAAAATACATGGACAACTGTATAGTAATGTTACTGTAGTTTTGAACAGTCTGATAGATAAAAGAGGCCCTAGAGGGGTTTATTTAGCATTAACCAGTTTTATTATTTATTTACAGTGTCATAAAGCAGATTGAAGAATTGGAGATGCACAACTGAAAACTTCTCAAGCATTTTATTTCATAACCTAGTGTATAAAACTTCAACATACAAAAAAAAAAAAGGAAGAAAACAGAAGTGAAATAAAGCAAGATCTCTCAATACATTTTTTCCCAGAAAACTTTACCTAACGGCTCAGAAGCAGTAAACATTCAGCCTATTTAAAAACGGGATTCAAAACAATCTTCATACTTGCAGTCTGTGGAGTTGTGAATCAAATGGACCAGGTTTTGATGCCTTCTTAAAAAAGAGTTTAGTTTCTGGAAGAAGTGACATTTGTGGGGCTTGTTTTTGGCTGTTGTTTGTTTGTTGTTTTCTTTTTTTAAATACCCAGTTCACTTTCAAGATTCCAGTCAGTCTCGGTTAGTTATCCTCAGTGAAGCGAATATGTTTACTTGTTTGTTGAGTCTTTTCAAGTCTCATTCTTTCAGCTTTAGCGATCAACTGCAAACAGGAAAAATATTACAGTAAGGTTATTTTGTTATGACTTTATCTCATGCTCATGAATTTCACTGATTTACCAAACTTTATGGGCAAAAAAATATCTAATCTTTGAACAGTTGAGCTAATGTGTACATTCAACAACAACAAAAAAAAGTTGGCATAGTCCTGGTATTTAATTCAGTATTGCCTCAGAACCATCAAAAACAGCAAGTCTTCTCTTCAGTTGCTAGACAGTATGTCATCCTTCATTCCAAAACTACTTCCTCCCAACATGGCTGAAGAGAACAAAATTTCAACTTAAAAATCCCAAAACATCATCTCATACAGTAAGTTAAAAATCCTACCCTTTAAATGGATTCATGGCGTTACTGATGTAAGAAAAACAGGGTCAGAGCATTAAAAAATGCCTGAGGAGTATTGTGTCATTTTCTACACTCAGCAAAGAAAAAAAATAACTACAAACACTGAAATCCAGATGGGGGCCATCCTTCAGGCTGGGAAAACAGCACAATTTCTATCACAACCCTGCTGAGAATTAATCTCAAGAAATAATAGCACAGTTTGGAGGAATAGCAACCCTAGGAATCCCTATCTCAGAACCCTGTCTGACCAGGGAATTGTTTGTTTTCAGTTACATTTTAGGGAGATTGCCTAAATTACTAGGGTACCTCGTTAGTTGCTCCTGGCACAGACAGGTATGAGAAATGCTCCTGCAGAACACAAATAACCTGCTAATTTTCAATTTGTGTACTCAGTCTTGAGGCAGAAAACAAAACACTGAGCACAACATTAAAAGCATACATGGTTTTAAAGCAGTCCTACTAGAACATTGACAGATTCATTCACAGTAGTGCAACAACGTCATCCTAATACCCAAAAGCAAAGGCTTTGTTAATAGGATGCCCCATCAAGACTCCTCAACCAGGAGATCACGAGTTCACTGTTATGTGAGTAAGATGGAAAAAACCCCATGACAAACAAACAAGCAAGCAAGCAAAGACAAGTCAGGCTGCCTAATCTGAATAAAAAGTGAGAAAGCAGGAAACTCCTGTCAATCTAGGCACATCTGTAACACACCAGCGTAAATCCATATTAATTTATCTGATGGAGACTACTAAAACATATTAGCTGCTGCTGAAGCAAAGGGACACTTGGTCACCAGACAGCCCCGTATGGAGTTTGCTAGATTTGAAAAGTTTCACGTGTAAATCAAGTTATT
Organism: Thinocorus orbignyianus; assembly: GCA_013400375.1. NCBI lineage: Eukaryota > Metazoa > Chordata > Aves > Ciconiiformes > Thinocoridae > Thinocorus > Thinocorus orbignyianus. Next base: position 577,101 of record VXBW01007187.1, read on the forward strand.
TACTATTTATCCACAAGACTGTGATCATGGCTATGTCCTGCAGACACTGCATCTTGTTCACAGGATGGAAGCGCCGGGTAAGCTGCTGCACTGATTTCTCAACCATTCTCCCAAAACAAAACTGATGGCAAATTATTCCGCCCTTCACAAATACCCAATTCTCACTACTCACTAAATGCCATACCCTCTGGTATGTGATAAATGGATTAAAAGAGTTAAACTCTATATAAGAAGTGACTAGAGTACAGTGGCTTATTCATTCAACACATGAGATGGAGAATCACAAACACTGCAAGGAAAGCTCCAAGAAGTGAACTGCCCAGTTCATATCAGTGAGTGCTTCTACACCAAAATTTGCAAGAGGCCTCAAGGATCCCCATTTTCAGCTGAACAATTCAGTACCAGCACCTACTTCTAAGCCCACAACCGGTCAGTCTGGCAAGGACACACCCCCCGTGCCCATAGAATAAGGTAGGCTGTGCCCAGGCATTCCCACTATCCTCCCTTTCCATATATCCTGCAAATTATTCCACCCTTCACAAATACCCAATTCTCACTTCCTCACCAAATGCCTTTCACTTCTACCATCACTCCCACCCTCTTAAACTTCCTCCTTTCCTTCTGTGTAAGGGGGTCTACAAGGTGTAAACTAGGCTCAGCAGCACCTCCCCCAGAAGACAAGGGCCCAAGCGGAGAGCCTGCAGGCACTAATGCTTTTGCTTTGTGAACAGAAGACTTTAATCAGTCCAGAGGGTTTAAGGCTACAGACTGATGAAGGGCTTCAGGTCTGCATAAATTGTCACTGCCCTAAAGAAACTGCAAGAAGGGTTTTAGTCTGTATCGCTAAATCACTAAGGTTGTTTTATCATGCAGTTGAACAACAGACTAAAGAGAACATGGATTTGGAAGGGGCAGCAGAGGGGAGCAGAGAGGTGGCAATGAACGACCCAGCCTGGGGCAAAGCCTGACACTGAACACTTTTTAACTCCAGAGGATGGCTAGGCATTACTCACAAGCTCCGGGGAACCTTGCTATCTACTCTATTTTGGACATTTAGTTTAATATAAGAACTACACCAGAGAAAGTAAAAATCTCTACCACTATTTTTTTTTCTCCTAGGGGGGAGGCATTACCCCAGAAAGCCTCTGCTGAAGCGACCGTTATTAACCCTTACCCTGGCATGACACAGCACCCACTGCATGAAAACAGAGTAAGGCTATACTTTTTATAATACATGGGAAAGTAATCTCCAGCCGCCTAAAGTTAGACTCAAAAGCACTTCTCCATGGACTGTATCACATTACAATAATATGTATGTTCACTATTGCTATACTCACATTGACATCGCTGCAGCTTACACAGCTTATATGAATGTAACTTTTAAGCCTACATTTAAACTCTAATCAGTGTAAGATGCTATCTATATTTTAAGTATAAAACAGCTAATAGGCAGATGCTCCTCTTCAAAGAGATCTTGTGATTGTAGAACATGTGACTGCATAAATCTCTACAAGAAAGATAAACTAATGGCATATTAAGGGATACATGTTCAATTATGAATCATTATATTACTTTTTCCTTCCTTTTATTGTGACCTTCAAAGAAGTAAACTTGTGAGTACTCTCATAAGAGAAAAGTTTTCAACTAAAAGACTAATATTAATGAACAGAGAAAGAAACACTTTTTCTTGCTGTTCATCTGTATTTCGGGAATACAGACCGTCAAAAAGTAGCGAAAGGGTTAAGACATTGACTACAGTGAGACATTCTTTACTTGATGTTTTGCTTGACAGTGTTAGCATTTAAATAGCATTCACTGAGCTTTGAAGTTAACACCTCCCAGTGTTGCAAGGTGATGGGTAAGGGGGAGGAGTGGGAGTTTGCATCCTTGCTGCTGCTATTGTTAGGCAGAACTGAGACAGTTTATATTTGCAAGCCTAGATGAGGTACATTACTGGCCAATTTACACCAGTTCGGTCAACAAATACCAATCTTCAAAAGATGAAGCATACAAACTTTAGAGCAGGGCACCTACAGTCCAAATAAAGTCAAAGGTGACACCCGCACCTTTTGTTTAAAAAGTAAAAGTACATTAAAAAAAAGGAAAAAAAAAAAAAGAGAAAACCTGGCAGCACTCAGTAAAAGGCTTTAAAGCTGCACAGGTTTCACATGCCCTTACTTCTTATATTAAAGAGTAATGTCTAGTGCCAACGTCATTTTTATGCTTTCAAAAAATTAAATCGGTCGTTTTGGGAAATTCTTTATAGACACTTTTGTTTAAAAGAGTGTTATGCGTTCATGTGTCGGCTGGATCTTTGAAAGAACATTTAGTCTACCAAGATAATACATGCACAGCTGCTGTTTCTTTAGGTCGAGGTAGCATTTCTTTTTAATTGTATAAGAAGCAGTAACATTTTTGGTATCACATGCATCATTAAAAAGTCCAGCAAACAAAAATGACAGTAAGTCTCCAAAGTCACCAGAAAATAGTTAAGGTCATTTGATTCTGAAGTTTTGCAAGCAACAGCATAAAGATTTAGGTTAAAGTCAACTCAGAAACCTTATCTGCAATGTGTGTGATGTAAAGCCAGCAATAAAATGTCTGTGCAATACCCTCTGGCTCCTCTCTGTCAGGTAAAGGATCTGACTGGCTTAATGAAGAACCCTTCATGCCTGGAAGATCTTCTGGGGCAGGAGTGGAGACAGCAGCCTGCAAGTTCATTGCAACACTCCATCACCCCTGTGGCCTGACAGGAGCACCAAGGTCAAGGCTGGAGGGAAATTCCACTAGATGTGAGGCAATTCTGGTCTGGAAGCTGCTTAGCTATGGATGCTTGCAGTGATATTCATATTTGTCTGGATCAGGACATAGACACACTGGTGCACAGGGTCTTGACTACACTAGGAATACACCAGCATGTACCATAGCACAGAACCGTGCACACAGAAATTGTGGGAAGAGAGATCATTATGAAGAAAAGCATTTTTTAAATCGTATTACAAAATGAAGAGTAAAGTAGTAGACTTCATCACATTGGAGCAAGTCAAGACTATTTTTTTTTAAAGGAAAACCAGCTTACAAATTAACTTCAAGCCTTGAGTCATGAACTTCCTGATTGTCTCCATAAAGACAAGCCTTGCATTTGGCAACTGGACCAAGACAGCTACACATTCTCTATTTTGTGGCTGTAAAACCCTGCTGCAAAGTCAGCAGAAAGTGATTTAACTGGATTAAATACAGAACCAAAAGCATTCAGAAAACATAAACCTACACAGAAACAAAGCCATATTTTAAACCATGACTGTACAGGAAAGAAAAAACAAACCAAAAAACAAAAAACTTGCAGATTACCTTCTCAGTACCCCGCTTCTTTTCTCGAGGCTGGTTAAGTTTAGCTTGTCTGTCCACTAAAATCTTCTGCCAGTAACGCTGTTCATGATCACCTTGAAAAACAAATTAATATTACGGACCATGAATAAAAATAAAACCTAAGTGGATGCAGAGTTTTCAGCTGTGATGAGGCAGAATCTTCTCTAAGTTAAACACATGTGAAAACACCTGCATATTTTCTAACCTAACAAGTATTTCCCCATCAGTCTTAAATTTTGTAGTCAAAGAAGTCATAGAGCATTGCAACACCTGACCAACACACACCAAGTTGAACAAAGAAAAGAACTCCATCCAAAGAAACTTCAAGTTGACAGTGACATCTCAGTTCTGTATGAGCTGGACAGAACCTGAATCAAAGCCCTACACATTTTATAACCCTTTAAGACTGAATTGCCAATGTATCTAATTAAGTTTTCCCAAGTAGAGAGTTTTGCAAACTTAACAGGAACTGAAGAAATATGCAAACACGGCTCTCTCTACGTCATTAGAAGATGGAGCTCAGTTTTATCTAAAGTTTCACCATAGTACTTGGAGGCCCTTTGACTCACTGCTGTATTCAGCCTCTGACTAATTTTAAACTACTACCAAACTGGGAAAAAAACAAAGAAAAAAGTTACTGTAAGAATGACAGATATTTTTTTTAATTAATTTTGTTTAATTAAAGCAATTGTTAGAAGCAAAGTCTGGAGGTTTCATGGGCAGCTATGAATACTTTAACATGGGGAGGAATATGAGAGGAAATAATTTTGCAGCTTTTTTCTGCTGCTATTTTGCAGTGGGGAAGCAGTTTGCCACCATTTCCTCTGGTTTGTGCTGTAACTATCACGATGAAAATTTTATGATGTAACATTGCACGGTCCCATGAGAAATTATCAGTTACAGGGAAGTTTCCAAGCGATCTTGGAAAAGGTTCCCACAAAAGTTATGAAAGTAGTAATTCTGAGAACTAATTTTGCATACTCTTAATCAGTATTATTTATACGTACAATAACATTTAAGGTATTACCATAGATACTTAATATCTTGTCAGATGAAAAGCTGAAGACATTTAGTCAAAGATGTAAAAAGTAAAATATTACTGGGAAAGCTTTAGTCCCTGCAGTTGAGAGCATTAAAGATTCTTCCTGTGTTCACTGGATGCCACTAAGAAAAGCTGAAAGCCTTACTGAGTCACTTGTGCATTCTTCAGAAGCCTTTCCATTCTCATTTCAATGAGCCAGTTGAAAAACAAAAAAAAATAATCTTAAAGACTATGAATGGAAGGCTTCTACATGTCATACTCGCTCCGCAATCTACCACTACGCTCTTTTACATAAGGATACAAAAACAGACACAAATACACACAGAGCATACAGCTGTAAAATGCCTTATTTCAAGTTTTTTCTGGATCTGTGGAACACAGAACACTCTGGAGACAAATCTATCTTCAAATGCCATTAGCAGCACTCAGTGAGTCTCAAACTTTAATTAACTTTGATACTATGAAGGTTAATGCTTCCATAAAAGCTCTTCCTTCTGCAATCTTTAACTGATGTTTACGAAGGTTCACATCCCCGGACGTATGGAACCATGCCCTAGGTTAGGGTCTGTGCAGGAGTGTGGCAAAATATTTAAATACACAGATGAAAGAAGCTCATCTAGATTGTTTTATTTGGTGGTTCTGGGGTTTTTTTGTGCATTTGAGATTCTTTGTGCATGTCTAGGATTTAAAGCTTATATGAATACAGTAACAAAGCTCCCCATCTTCTCCCCTTCACTTCCATAAGCAGCCTTCTCTACACTTGGAAGACTAGTCCAACCTAACACAAGTTTATTAGAGCAAAGTAATCACAGAAAAAAACAACACACATAAGGACAAAGTTCCAAACTCAAACAATAAAAATTTTACTGTAAATAACATTTAAATGAGGCAATACTCTGGCATAAGTTATTCAACTTCCTGAGAAAAAGAAAGATTAATTAGAAGGTAAGCATTAAAACTACTTTACAGGACAAGGATGTAACAGGATGGATACACTTAATTTCACACATAAGTACAGTATTTTCAAGAAAATCTTTACTTAAAATTATTTTGCATCACCAGAATGTTATATTCATAAAGTTGAAATATGAATTCAGTTCCATCGTCCATTGCCACTAGAAGTGACAAATAAATCACTCAAAATAACATAATTAAGGTGATAAAGGCAAGGAAACATTACTTTGCTCTGGACAGTGCCATAAAAATCCTTACTCTTTTACTAACTTCACTATAATAGCAAAATAAAACAACTCAGACAAAAAAATAAACACATTTTTCCTAAGCTATCTGAATGTATCCCTATACCCAGAAAACTACCATGTGATATAATCTCTCTCATAGTACTTAAGTCTTCTCCTATACTATCAAGAAGAAAAAAAAAAAAGAAAAAAAAAAAGTCTTACCAGTGAGAACTTCGAATTTCCAGTTGTTTTTGATCTGTATTTCTTTGTATGATTTCATGACAATCTGCGCATCCTCAGGAGTATTAAAACGGACATGACATTCTGTGTCTCCTTCCAGCATGTCAACATAAGCAACATCAGCCAGTGCTGCCAAAGCATTCTATCAAAGTATGCGAGAGAAAACAGACCACAAAACAGACTTCATTTTCAAAAAGGTCATTAAGTAGAAGGCAGTAACTAGAGTTTTCATTTCATCAATGAATCTCTCGTCAAACAGTTCTGAATTAATATTTTTTCCTAAGGAGGTTATACTTGAATTCTTATGTACAAGCCTACAACATCTGTTTATCTCCCATCCTGCCCTCCAAGAACATTTTAAAGCAGTAATTCCTGAAGATTTGTTTGGCTTTTTTTGCATAAGAACAATTTTACTAATGGAGCATGAGTAGTTATCCATTTATTTCAATACTGTATCTGTATGGACATTTTTAAAAAAGAAAAATAATTTGTGTACTGTAAGATTGATATATGTCAGTCCAACAGATAAATACCTAGCTTCATTCAAATAATAATTTGCATTTGATTATATAAAATATAATTTTATATAATATGAATTATATAAAAGCAATTTCATTCATGGCAGACTATTTGAGAAATGACTAATAGTAAAACAGCCATTCCTGTCTTTATGGAGTGATCTCTGCCTGAAATTTCTCACTAAGAGCTGAAGGAAGAAAAGTCTCACATGCTCTTTCAGATGAAGTACTTCACTTGTAATACCTGCTGTTAGGGAAATTAACTAAGACCACACATTCCTAGTCAATTTTGTTCACAGCAGGCAGCTCAAGTAAGATGCTTCTATTCAAGAACTACACACTGCTTTTAACCCTCCACTACCAAGGACAGCCCTGAAACAGCTTAAGTGCCAGTACTGTAGAGATCATTTCAGAACCAAGCAAAGCTACTTTCCACTCTGAACCCTAGCTTCCCAAAGTCATGCTTACATGGAAAACCACAACTCTCCAAACATTTTACTGGAGTTGGCAAATGTTACGATCTAAGCACCTTAATACCAAAACACTGTAGTGACATAAAAAATTAAAACGTCAAAACAACATTAAAACTATCCTGCAAAGACCTTTCCAGTGTGTGAAAGTGATTACATCTGACAAAAAAATAATCAGAAATACAGATGAATTCTGGAGCTTATTAAAAAAACAAACCAAACCCAAAACCTAGATGTACTGCTTTGTGACAGCGTTTGCTGCAGCTATGACAGTCCAGTAACAAAGGCAAAGCAAGGTTCTGTGAAAGAGTTATGGCTTTCAGAAAAGCAACTGGTTCACCAGGAAAAGCTAGTAAGAAAAAGAAATACAGCTTGCAGCTTCCAGTGCTGACCTGCAGAAGAGCTGGTGCACTCTAAATACTGTTCTCCAACTACAGTTGGTTTCTGCAATTACATGTCCTCCAAAATACTTGTCTCATTTGTTTGCTAACATTTTGGGGAATATTTTGCCTAGGTACTTATTATGGGGAAATAAAGACATGATTTATGATGGCACAGGACATGCCAAACTTATTTTGCCCCCCTTTACTTTCAGAAAGCACTAATTTCCCCTAGAACTAAGGCAAAATTGTATAATATATACCAAATGACATTTCAGCTATCGCGGGAGCAGTCAGCTCACCTCCTGACCACAACATGTTAAGTTGTGACACAGAGTTAACACAGCAAGGTGCATACTGCAGCCAAAGGGGCCCTCAAACACAACAGTGACAACTACTACATTCTCTCAGTCTCTCCAGCACTCAGACAACTGCCTACAAATACACCTAGGCCGATAAAACTGATTAAATTGAAACCCTATCAATTCTCAAAATAGAGATGATCATCATCTATTTTATCTATCATCAGTTTGCTTTCAGCAAGAGACACGTTCCTCATCTTGCTTAGATTTATGGACACGCTAAACTTCAGACACTCCTAAGCAGGCAGTGACTTCAAATGGACTACTCAGCTATAAATACAGGTAGTTCGATTAGTCATCTCAGAACTCCAATTTCAAACTTCTCTCTCATTGTCCAAAGTGGTCTGAATATTTATTCCAATCTGAATTGAAATTGTTTAAATTCTTTCCAGTTGTTACTAATCCAAAAACACAATTTTGTCCTGTGTCACATTCATGGAAAATTCAGTAGCCGGAAAAAACTTGAAAAACTGAAAAGCTTTTAAATATTGCTACTTCACAGGACGCAGCTAAAAACTGCTACTTTTCTTAAAAGAAAATATTCTACTTAGGCAATTTTTGTAGCATGACATGAAATAAAATTTAATTTTGTTTTGCTTTTTGTTTTTTTAAGATTGAGGGAAAAAGAGCACTTGCCGTTAAGAGAAACAAAACCAAAATGGTTGAATTGGACAAGATCTACCGCTGTCACTCTCACTGAACTAGAGTTTTAGTAATTGTGAATTTCTTACTGGACAATAAAGACAATTATTTCCTCATGCAGAGAGCATTTTCTTGCCGCTAAACTCCTGTTAATGGCAAAACCTCCCAATATACTATTACAGAATTCTTGATCTGAATTGTGCCAGAAAGACTGGCACAATGGCACCCACTTTGTCTTCAACTTCTCTTCTTAACTGGAAAGAGCTATTTATCTTCTAGATCTATTTTTGTCACTGTTTTCATTATAAACTTGACATTGCTTGAAGCATCCTACAGGCTAATTGTTGCTTTGAAACATCCTTTTTACCCTATTCTGCCATTGTAAAATCTGCCATTAACAGGTACTAGAGAAGAATCTGTACACAGGTACTGGTCAAGCCAATGAAAAAAAGAAATCAGGCAGACTTGCTTAAATGGTATTCCATATTCAAACATTTGGGGGGCACTGTAAGAGGAAAGGCTAACGGCTACCCTGAGGTTACAAAGGCATTACCTTGATCTGCTTCCTGCCCGGCAGGGGCTCAGTGCTAATGATCTTCACAATTACTCCACTCACGAACTGGGGCCCCGTTGAGGCTGGTCAATTTGAGAAGAGGGGCAGGGGGAAAGGAGAAGAAAAAAAATTTTACATTTATTAGCTTGATAAACTAAAGATGCTATGAAAGCACATAAGCAATGTCATGCACACCCAAAAAAAATGTAACGTGGGGCATCAAATGCTGCTAATGCAGATTAAGACTTATTTTTTGTCTAGGACCAAGGCTGTTTGCAAGGTAAAAATCAATGTGAGTAAATTAAGGGGGGGGTCCAAAAGAAAAGAGTTTCAGAGAAGTTTTTACAGCCTACACGATCTTCCTGTAATAATATTTTATATTCTATTGATTACAATCAACAATTGAACCCTCAGTTCTAAGGGGATCAAAAAATAAGCCGACAGGCACTGCAATGTCAATATTGAAGTTACTGAAGTACCAAGTATCCAGAGCAAAAAAGAGCAACTCTATCTCTGAAAAAAAAAAAAAACCAAAACCAAAACCAGACAAACCAGTAGAAATTTGATGAAGAAGAAAGAATGATGAACCTACTTTTTGCCATAAAGCTGATAAAAAGCAAGTGCAAGCCATTTTTGAATGCTTTAGAGAAATTGTTTTGTAAATTGCTGCAGGCATAGCTAAACCTAAGCAAATCAGGCCCAGTTACATCATCAAAAATGCTGATTCTTTATTTACTTCTCTGAGGCTTTTAAAATTACAATTATCTAAAAAGATCCTTAAACTTAAAAAGTGCTATTGGAATATGCTGAAATACTTGTTTAATCTTAATTTATACAATTCTTTAGTCCCAATTCTATCTAAATAAGGGGGGCTTGCTTTTAATAATATTTGACATTCAGATAAAGCACCAGCATTATAGAAAACAAAAATACTTTGTAGTGTTTCTAGAGGACCAGTGTCTTAAACCAATTATGTTTGCATACTTGAATCATGAAGAAAAGACAAAAAACATCACGATTATTATTACATTTGTCATTCTGAGACTGAGGCCTTTTCTGTGCACAAACTTCTGTTTCCATCTCTGCGACAGGCTCAGGTTTGATCTGAGACATTGTCTTCTTTAAGGAGGCCATACTGGCTTTTTGAAGGGCCAAATACTCTTGCTTCAAATCCATCCATTCGGTCCTATAGACAGCAACACAGGCACAGGATGTCAGTAGTAAACAAGAAAATAACGTTTAGAAACTCAATGATAACTTAAGACAAAACAGTTTACAAATAGCTTACGATGAACTTGGTGAGCAATGCAGACCATTCTTATCATTAGATATGTCCCTGCCATCAGGTTACATTAGGCCTTGTCAATATCCGCATTTTTATTTTATTTTATTTTTAGTATTTCAGACAAGTTCTAACAAGATCAACCTATCATACAAATAGAATGACTCCCAAATTTGTTTTACGCATTTAGAAAGTGTATAGAACAGCCCAGTCAACTGTGTTTTCTTACTGGAACTACACTATAGGCACTAAATTCAGAGTTAATTCAGACAGTGAACTCTGAATTCACTGAATTAGTTCAGTGAACCTGCTCTTGTGTTACTATATTAAGAATCAGCCATTTATTTTCTAGAAAAATCATTGATAGAAAATCAACAACTGGTTAAACTCACCAAAAACCTACTGAGATAAGAACATTCCTTACTATTCAAATGCATTTTGGTTAAAAAATACCACCACATGGAAGCAATTTATATATTTACATACATTTAACATGGAGATGTTTCTGCAAACAGCTAGAGCTTTGCTCCACAGAAACACAATGCCTATAGTGCCACTGTGAGAACGACTCATTGTTACCCTAATCTGTGCTATCAAACAAGCTGATAGAGGATTTTTAAAGAGGAGGATATCTTGTGGTAATGGTTTTAGCTGTTAACATTGACAACTGTATACTTCAAAAAAGCATCCAGACTCACCCAGGATCATACATTCTCAGCAGAGCAAGGACATTAAAATAACAAAAGACCCACGTAATGATTCTTAGAGATAAAAAGGCAACACCATTCCACAGCAAGGTATGGTATAAATACAAGCTCAAGGAGGTGCTTGCTAACTTGATTCCAACTCAGAGAAGACCATGGGGAACAACTCAGGCAAGTATTAGCAACGCTTATGCTCCTTTAAAACTTTTTGCATGCTTTGCTGTAGCTAACTTAAATTTAAAACTCTTTCTCTGTGTTTGATGCAGTAGTCTCCGAATCTCAATGGAAGAGGACAAGCACTGCTCATAACTACGCTTTTCCATGGACCCCTTTTACTTTAACATGGAGGTGCTTTCTGTGACTTTAAAAAAGTAAGTGCTTCCATGTTTTAGTAGAGGTGAATCCTGATCGCAATACTGAAATACAATCTAGGATTTTGCCTTTTTTTTTTCCTCTACACTTCAATTGCAAGTTTTTTTTTATCCAGCAAACAAAAAGAAGAATTTTGGCTGAAGCATATAAAGGCATCCTTCTCCAACAAGAACCAAAAGCGTCAAGTATTACCGAACAAGGCAAATTTTTTAATTTAAAACAATTTCTGGGTTGTTGTTTTTTTTTGGTTTTTTTTTGTTTTTTTTTTTTTTTTTAAAGGACTCCCTTCGCTTTAACATGGAGGTACCTGCTGCCTACAAAAAGTAAGTGCTTCCATGTTTCAGTGGCGGTGGATCCTAATTTTCTTGATTCTAGGTTTCAAAAAATTAGCTACAGCTCAAAGAAGCCTACTTTTAATATCTGTGTAACTGTGTAACCATAGGGTGGGCTTTTCATGGAGATTAGTTTGGCTTTTTATTTGTGGGTCTATGTGTATGTTCTTTGCTTGTTGTCGGCTTTTTGTTTGTGTTCTATTTAGTTACTAATTACTCTCCACATAAGGATCCCCACAACTTAAATGTGGATGTACTTGCTTTGCTCCCAAATAGTAAGTGCTTCCATGTTTTGGTGATGGTGAATCCTTTTTCTCTTAAATGAAAAGAACTTGCCTCCTTTTGGAAAAGCATATTGACGTACTGCAATGCAGACGTAGTCTGGGTTAAACAAAGTAGTACAATCTTGCATCACGGTTTAAGCACAAGACGGCAAGGACCCCCTCTACTTTAACATGGAAGGTACTTGCTGGATGCCTAAAAAGTAAGTGCTTCCATGTTTTAGTTGCGGTGACTCCTAAGAGCCCAACAGTAAAAGGCGTTAATGTTATTGATAAATTTCTTTAATGTCAAGTACTGAAAGAACCATTGGCGATTTGCAGTTACTGGCACATTGAACTATTTTGTACACAGCAGCATAAAACTCCGGTATTTGAACCTTTTCAGCTACAGGCTAATACTGTTGCTAATATGCAACTCTGTCGAATAGAAATTGGAATTGCACTTTAGCAATGGTGATGGCCTGTAAGACATACAAAGTTTTAAACCGTCAGAATAAATACTCCAAAGGTTGGAAACACTGTTAAAGGAATAAAGTTTTCAATAAAGTATTCGGAACTTTTAATAAAATTTATGCATACTCCAGGAGATACTTTAAAAAACTAACCAAACACCAAAGTACCACACACATCCAAAAGTTTTCTAATGTAAGCAAAAGCAAGAAGTTGGATGTTTAGGGGGGGAAAAAGTTTCATAACTACTGAAACCAATAAAGCTAAATGGAAAATTGTATTGCCAAGATATTCAGTGCAGATACTGCATCATTTGCGACCAAGGAAGCTGAGCCCACCCAGCCTGTGTGTAATTCTGGACTTGAGATGGATAAAAACTAGTGGAACAAGCTGGAAGTAGCCTTGATCTCACTCGGGATCAGCCTCCTTTTCTAACCCACCCCTCAAATCTTTCAAAATGTTTTCTAATGTAAGCACTCCTTTAAGGCAGCATATTCTGTGACAGCCCACCACTACACAGGCACATGAATTTTATTCCACATCAATAGTAACCAGTACTGCTGAGGAAAAATAAAAACTAACTTGGTGAACTACCTCCCCATCCACCAGGTACCATAAGCCAGCCACATAAATCGGTGCTACAACTTACTTGGAGAGCACTCTGAGGGGAATGACTTCTTCACCCATTTTGTGTCTTTCTTTATGCTTTTTCTTATGTTTCCTTTTAGATTTTGAAAGGGATGTGTCTTTTTTATCCTTGTCCTCTTCTGCAGAAATGTCTACATCAAAAAGTCCAAAAGAAAAACGTATATAGTATCTACCGTATTTTGAAGTACCTGTCATAATAAATTCTGAATTAATATTTCCAGAAAATGACAGTATTGTAAAATCAGAAGGTACAACTTACTTCTAGGCTACTTTCTCAACTACCTGGTTTATTCTCTAATCAAGGATTCTCATCAACAAAACTGTGATTTCAATGCAGCTTTAAATCCCATCTATTGCTTTTTTTTTTTTTACCAGGACCATCAGCTTTTGTTTTTTAATCTCACTTATCTAGATTCTTATACTGTCACCATTTGTCTAGACTGTTTAATCTATACTTCACTGAAGTTCTATTGATAATAACTTCTTTGTGAACTATTTTTACTTTTGATGAGATCTACCCGCTTCAGTGTTCTTTCCTATTCTCCATGCAGCTTATCTCTCTGGAATGACTCATTGCCAGGTTTAAACCTTACTGCAGGGAACACCTTAGCTGACCTAGTTAGGCCTTCTCCATAATCAACTGTTTTTAACCTACTGACCCAAGTAGAACATTTTACCAGTTAAATTTTCAGTCTTCCCAAGAGAAATTCAGGATCCGCATCTTTTACCAGCACAGGTTACTCAATAATCATTAATCCAATTAATAAACCTATTGGCCTTCAAAAGTCACAAGCGAACTGGTGTTACACAAATGACACTTGTTATTCTCCTTGCTTTCCCACCCTGTTCTTTGCAATCCCTCCTTCCTCACTTGTTACCCTCTATCGAGACTCCCATTTACTTAACTTGCAAAGAACACTGTTCCTTTAAAAATTCAAGCTTTTCTCTTTAACTAGACTTTTCCCTCATTACTAAGCCTGACATCTGATTTCACCCAAGCATGTAGATCATGAAAATATTTTAAAAAAACAAGCAACAAACTTTACCATTGGAATCCTTCGGAGCTTCTGTTGTCTCCTCTTTCACAGGACAAACTTCATCCTTTTGAACAGTTTTCTTGACTTTCGGAGTTGATGTCTCACCATCTCCAGAGCTGGTTCTTTTTCTCTTGCCAGGCCTGCTTTCCCAAGGTCCCTCTGAGCTTTCTGTTCTGTCCCATTTCCTCTTCTCTCTCCTTGAAGGCTGCCTGTGAGACTCGGTTCCCTCCATTTCTGAACATTCTGATGAAGTCCTATGTCTTTTTGACTTGGGTACCTGCTCTGTTGTAGTGTTCGTGTTTGATTCCTTTGTTTCTACAGCTGCCTGTACACTGCTCTCTTTCTTGATTTTGGATTTCTTTTTTTTCTTCTTTTTCTTCTCTTCTGTATTAAAAATACATTGTTTAAAACTACCAATGATTAAACACTGGATCAGATTAACTGACCTATGTAAACAATCACAATACCACATGTTATGATAATCTGGGATGCTGAATGAAATACCTGTCTCTGCCATTTTTAACTACAGGAAAGATGCAATACGTTGTCCCAAAATTCTTAAAAGGCATTTTAAGCAGAAGAGAAAAAAAAGATAAAGATACTCAGTCCCAGAAAGCGAGAAGGACATCTGGGTCACAAGGGCAGCTTGACTGCGGGATTCCTGAAGTACTTACTCTCAAAATTAAAAAGGAGCTAGAGTTAATTCCTTCTCCTTAACAAATGCACATTGTGTCATCCCTTACCTGTCTTTAAGAAGGGATACCTTCCTCCTTCCAACAAAAAAAAGAATAAAAAAAGACCACCAGATTGTATTCTGAGAAGGACATACTCAGCCCAATGAATCTATCATGCTATGTAATGAACAACTCTTTGCCTACTAAATTAAATAATGTTAACATATTTTCAATACTGTCTACTTGCTTCAAAGTTGTCATAGGCAAGATGCAATATGAAGTAGTAGAGAGTATATTAAGTGGGTTCTAAAAGGAATTTAATATGATTCACCAGTAAGCTTATGAAAAAGACAGGAAGATGTCTAAAGTTTAGGAAATTGTATTATGTCATCAGCAACAAGGAAAAAATGATTCAGTGTTCAAAACTGCTACATAATATAATGCTGTAAGCTATAATAAATAGCCCTTACTGGAAACGTGCTCAACTGTGAATTCAGGATTTGTTTCTCAGCAATATCCTCCAGATTTTTACAAGTAATTATCAGGGATGTGAAGTGGAATTGTAAATATACTCTAAAAGGTTCATTGTGCTACAGACTGCTTGGCTCAAATAAAGCAAGAGTTCCAAAGAGGAAGAAAGGCAAAAATTCACTATTATCATAGTTCTCTTACAGAAAGTTACAACAGAGAGCACACCACCACAAGGTTTGCTCTGAAATGTGTCAGACAATCACACCCAAACAGTACTAGCACTTAAGTATAATTTTGCTTTTATGTCAGTACCTTTCCTTTCAATACTAAATATTTTTAAAACAGTTTGTGTAAAATTGTCTTTCGCCAATGCTAAATGCTCAGATAATGCTTTATTGTACAGTTTTAAAGCTGCTGTCAGCCTAACAAAGACTAACGGTGGTAGCTTGCAATAGAAGAAAAAAGTTCATTATCAAGCAGAAAATCAGGTAGGTAGGAGTTTATATATTTTAATTTTACATTTTTCATTCTTCAGTCTATATTGGCCAGCAAATGGCAACATGCACTTTTATAAAGTTTTTAAGAAATGTGTGATTAGTCCACAGTAACACAGCAGTTCAACATTCTCACTTCAGAAGCTGAGGCACAGAACAGTTTGTTTCTTGATCCCATTAACCAAATAACACTTACCTACTACACTGCTGTTACTTGTATTCAGTGTAGGAACAGGCTTATTCTTTACAGTTTTGGGGAAAATCCCAGGTTTCCGTGGGGCTTCTTCTGGTGGATTATTCAAAAACTTTAAAAAAAAAATTAAAAAATAATTTAAAATAAACCACAAAACCACAAGCCATTACTAAAAAAAAATAAATAATATTTTCCTTTTTAAAGAATTCCATCCAAATTAACACCAACAATCCTACATTCATTTGAGAAATATCTAGTCTCTCATGACTCCGGAAACATACATTGTTCTTTCAGTGGTGTGTTTTTGTGGGCTTGTTGTTATGGTTTGCTTTCTAAGCACAGAGGTTGCTTATTTCTTATTATTAGTGTTATGTTTTTACACGTCACAGTTATGCAATTGAAAGATAATTGGTTTAAAACTTTCAAATTACATTTGCATACAGAAAATTAGGTATGGTCATGCTTGTCTGGTAAAATTTAATAGCCACTGTACTGTTACAGAGATCTCTCTTTCTGTAAAAGATGCCAAGAGTGGCCAGCCAAATTATTAAAGATAAAATACCTACTATGCTCCCACTAAGTCTCCAGCTTATTAACAGAATTACACTTCTAAAGAATCATGGGACTGGAATATAACTCCTGTTAAGTTTTTAAATTATGGTATTTTAGGAATTCCTCTAAGATTCAGTAGTGGGACTAGTGAAGACTACACCATCCAGATCACTGACAATCAGGAAGAATGTTAACACATCAGAGGCACCATTTACTCACCTCAATAGCTTTCTGGGCTTGCTCTTTAGTTTCAAATTCAACAAAAGCAAATCCCTTTGGATCACCAGTAGTTTTATACCGTGGTATACTGACATAAACTACATTGCCACACTTCCCAAATACCCGCTCAATCCAACTGTGATTGACATTCTTGGGAAGCAGTTCCTAAAAAAAAAAAAAAATTAAAATAGGAAAAAGAATTAATTTTCTCACTACTGTATTACCATTGTATCAGATGGTTTACTACATCTTTTAATTTAAAAAGTTGTTACAAAAAATATATTTCAGTTTGATGCAGCAACATTGAGAAATTTTTTTTATTTCATTAATTATTCTTGTCAAGAGGTTATAGTATTCAGGCAGTAGAAACAGTGATCTGAAAACAGACCTCTAATAATTCATATACCTCTAGCAAATACATTATAATTTAGATTATTATCTTCTCCCTGTAAGATACCAAGACCTCATTTGCAGTTGTATCTTTCCAACAGGAAATATGTTTGTAAATTTAAAACCTTCAAGTAAATATAATTCTGCATTGTCTCAAACTATCCACTGCAAAACACATATTTTTATATTTTTTTAATTGTTGATAAGTTAGGTATCACAGGAAGAATTTTTGCAGGTCAGTAAAAAGTAACTACTCAAACTAATAGATTTCTGCCAGTAGCTGACATTTTAAAGCTAAACAGCTAAAGCGCAGCACCTATGGCCTAGCTGATGAGATGCATTAGAAATTTTTAGCCAGCTTCTTGAATAATAAAACTAATTTCTTTTTATTTCTAAAAACTCTTACATTTTAGCAGCTTGTAGATACCACCTCTCAAT
The DNA here is from genome assembly GCA_013400375.1 of Thinocorus orbignyianus. Taxonomy (NCBI): domain Eukaryota; kingdom Metazoa; phylum Chordata; class Aves; order Ciconiiformes; family Thinocoridae; genus Thinocorus; species Thinocorus orbignyianus. The sequence continues at coordinate 594,395 of VXBW01007187.1, forward strand.
TCTGAGGTATTTTCCTTCACCTACCAAAGAAATCCTGTCATACCAGTTTCTAAATAAACTCACCTGAACACCACTGAAAACCCTACTCTCAAACTCAACACCTCTTTTATTTTTTTTCATGGCAAGTTAACTGCACTAAAAGGTTTTCCTTGTACCCTTCAGGTAGAAAACTATTTTTGCATGAACTTTGCCTGCCTGAGAAAAGTGTTTCATTGTGGTTTTGGCAGAAAGTTGAAAAGCCAGTTACTTGAAGCTTTACAAATGTTCTGAGTACAAAACAATAGTCTATGTCAAAGTGTAGCTTATGTTCAAGCATATAAAAAAAGGTTACTAACTGTAAGTTTATTTCATAGGAATTTAATGAAAAGTCCCTCTAAATTAAATGGTATTGTAAAAAAAATATAAATTAATGAAGCTGCTACTCCCTAAAAGAAACACACCTTTGAGTCACAATTGCAGAAATAAAGTTCTAACTTCCTGCATACATTCAGAAAACATGCTACTGTTGGAGACAATCCTCCATAGCAGAGGCTTTATCTGGAACCTTTGTATTAATCTTTCTTTCACCTACTCCAGAACGAAACAAAAACTTACCAACACCAACTACTTCCGCTCTCCTCATTGCTATCTAGTCATTTAACATGGCTTAATATTCCTGTAATCACAGTATAAAAGGCGAATACCGTGTAAAATATTTTTTTAAAAGGAAAAAACCTATCCTTTTTGTTCACAGCAGAAAATAATGGGTTGCTACATAGTCTCTAAGTAAGAGCTCTATGAATTCAGTAAATTGTCAAAACGTACCAGTTATCTATTTTGTTCTTACAGAAAAGTTTAAAATTAGCTATGTATATTCTATGTAGCTCATTAAATTTGGAATATCTTTTTCCAAAAGTTATGTGGACAAAGCATTTGAGAAGTTCTAAGCAGTCCATGTGATCATGTTAGGGAAATACCATGATTGGCACATTGTACTTAAAGAAACAAATAACCTTTTCCGGGATTGTGTTAAATAATGCAATGATGAGAATAATCCAGCTTCTCTTTATCTGGATGGGCTGGCATTTTTGGGCATGATTATTATGGACCTTCATCATAGAAAGCTTGGTGCCTGCTTGAAATTACTAGGTTTCATCTAATTTCATCAACTAACAGCTACAGGTATAGACCTAAATTGACCTTAGACACAGAAAGGTTGCTTTAGAGTCAAAGAGAATTACACACTGGCTTCAATTCTACTTAAAAATTGCACAGGATGTTAAATAAGTGACAGTCCAGCCATCAGACCTCTTTCCACGCTAACACTTAGGTGGTTCAACAATATTACAACAGCTGTTTCACTGACCCATCTGAAATATCACATTGATACATGTAGTTTTTCCAGCAGCACAAGCTATTTTCATTAGAAGAAATGAATAGTTTCAGTATCAAGGTAGTCACAGGATAGGGTGCTATTAGAGGGATTTTTTTTTTTTTAAAGCCTCCTAAAAATAAGACTTGCTCATTTAAGGAAATTCTCCCTTTAAAACAATGACCTTGCGTGTTACAAAACCAAAGGCACTTGCATTAACAGATTGTGAAATCGGATTGCACTTTCTAAAGTACATCTGATTCTCTTGCAAACTCAGACAGATAATGTTTGATAAAACTAATAAAGTTATTATTATAAAGCTTTGACTACATCACTGTAATCTGAAAACATTTCTTGGTAGTAGTGTTGCTCTTCTAGTGGCATTAACTAGAAAAGCCCAGTGAAAGTCCAGTAACAGCTAAATAAAAGTGCATCTTTTTCTTATTGGAATATGAAGCAGCTCATGGCTCAACATTTAAAATTTTTTAAGACGGTACAAGATACTGGCATACCAAACTAATCACTGCCAGCACTCACCTGCCTTTATTTAATTTACTTCCCTTACATACACTGCAACAGCAGCCATCCAGTCCCTCCTCATGCTAACAAGAATACTGATGCACAGATATGTTTCCAGTACAAAAATATTTATTGCATTAAACATGTACATTAACCCCATTCTATGGGCCTTAGCATTACAAGTTCAATACACCCATAAGGCATTCCCTTCCCTCACATCATCCTCTCCTTTGGGAGGAAAAAAAAAAAACAAACCAACAAAAACCACCAAACACAAGAGACAATCAAATTCTATTAACTTTCATACCTTATGTAAAATGTTTCTTGTACCAAATCCATGATGTTCTCAAAGAAAATCTATGGTCTAATTCTGGTAAAATCACGTGGCTGCTTTATGTAGGTTTCGTTCATCTTACTACAGTAAGCAATGCTATACAATTAGATTGTCATAGACAATGCACAGTGCAGATCACACTCTTAAGGAATTAACAGCAAGAAAGTTTAAAAAACAGTTTCCACAGTTAGAAATAAAGCACTCTGCCAGAGACAATGCATATAAAAATACAACCTTACCACATAGACTGTACGACTATCCACATCCTTTGGCTGCTCACCCAGGGGTTGGCGTCTTCTGATTCTAGTTCCTTCTAAATCCAACTAAAAGTAACAAGACATGAACAAGCATTTTTTTATAAGATTATTGACTACTTCAGTATCTCTATCACTACTGCTCCAGTCTCAGCCAAAACAGAGTTAAATATTACATACCTCTACAACAGATGAACTTTTAACAGCTCGAGCTATCAATTTTCCATCCGTAGTTAACTTTTTCATTTTGTTGAAAGAAACAAGAAGTGATATGTCAACATCTAGGGATAAAAAAAGGTGCAAATGATGAAATCGGGTTAATCTAGAAATCATTAGTTATGTATTCTAATCTGACATTAAGACCGAGCTAGCATTTTTGTTAAACAATCTGCAAGTTTTAAGTGCAGTACATAACCATGCTGCCAAGGATTTACAGAATTTTTTTTTACTGTGAAAATTAAAGTTTCAAGTAAACCTATGTTTAATTTTCTTTTGTGCTAACCTTTATCAAAAGGAATTTTGTTCTTTTACCTCCCCACTGATAACTATTGTCTTTGAAAAGAAAGGAAGAAAACCTCCTTTCTGATGTAGTTTTACAACACAAAAACAATTTGCATTGAAAACATGCCTCTCCTTCAAGTATTCAATTAAGTGTTTAACCCGGCCCTCCCAACACAAAAGAGCCCCTGCTTGCACTTCAGTTGCAATGAGTCATGCTGCTAAAACCTTGACAGAAAATTATGTAGTATTATTCTTAATAAAAGAGAGAAAGACATCGAAGCTCTAATCTCTCTAGAAAATATACCTTAAATTTTATTCTTCTGAAAGCCCTTTTTAAAATCTGGCTTGAAGTTCAATATAATTTAGACTGGACTAATGATTTACACTTCAAATAAATATGGACTCCTTAAAAAACCAAAAATAAGTAAACACTTATGAAAACTGCCTTTTTTTTTTGTGGATGTTGTTTCGATGGAAAACGACCACCTCTTTTTACAGACATACCACAGTGTCAGTCTGTCTGGCATAACACAGCTATTTGAACCATTATACTGACAGACACATGTACTGTTTTTTAAAGCAAAAGCATACTAGTCATTGCAGCTAATGCATAAATTAATTTCTTCTTCTGAAAGTAGCAAACAGTTTCATAACTAAGCTCTACTTCCTACTCTGAAATCAAATTAATCACGCCAAAAATTGGCTAAAGGGAAGAGACCCACAATAGCCCTGCCTGCAAATACACAATTTCTCACATACAGAACTTGTGCAAAAAATACACACAGAAAAGTATCTAGAGCTAAACTGCAAATTCAAACGACATTTTAATTTCTGCAAAAATCTACCCTGCAAGTCAAGTACTCTATCTCTAGGCAAAGTGCTCCTTCTTTCTTTGCTCGTTTTTAAGATTATACAAAGTTCAAAAAAGAAAATCAGGTCTCCCACACAGTCATTTCCACCCTGGCAGATGCCTTTAACTTATGGCTGGTGGTAAAGGAAAAAAAAGAAACACTCAATACAGTTTCTAAAAACTAGTACCAAGCTCTGTCTCCTGAGCTGCTAATTCTAACGCTGGTTTCCAGCATGAAACTGCTGTCTTTATCAGGAGTAGACATACACCTCATAATAACCTGTAACTGTCACCAGCAACATAGTGAAGAAAAGAAGTTAAACACATCTGTTAAGTGAAATATAGTGAATACAAACTTACATCCATCTCTGGACTTTTCTATTTGTTCTCGGAGAAATCTGTCTTTGTGGAGATTAACATCGCCAAACCAGAAATCCACTTGTTTCGCTATATCTGCAAGCACCTGTTTAACCCTTGACCTCTTTTTTTTCTCTCTCTCCTTCTTCTGTTCAGTGCTTTCTTCTTCCATGGCTTTGTCTCTTGCAGTTTCAGTCTCCATTCCTGTCATTCTGTCAACTGAAAGTTAAATACAACCTTTGAGAAAAATCAAAATATTCTCATTTCAAGGACTAATAATTGTTGTTTTATCTTGCATTAAAAACACCACGCGTCCCCTGTGAGACTGTGTCATTCATTATTTGTAGCACAGAAAAACACAAAGCATACAGAAGATGAGGAAAATTGGGCCACACAATAACTGTGCAGTGAAGACTAAGCTGTAACTCCTGTCTCATGGCACACAGTACTGCCCTTTAGCCACAGAGATTGACTGGAGACAAGTTGATATCAAACATCAGGCTTTTCATTTTAAATTTGTGCTACTGTGTCCATTCAGAACACCTTGTGAACAGTCTGCCCTCCCCATTAGAGTTCCAACAGCAACTTTTAAATTTCAGCAGCAGTTATGGGATTCACAGTTCCAACTGCTTTTCCAAGTTATCAGACAAGAAACAAATAAAAAAAAAAAAGTGTGAATTCTTTAAAGCATTTTTGCAGGTCACAAAGTGAGTTACTTGCTAAAAGAGCTTACAAAAACTAAGTCTAAAAAGCAGACAATTTCCCTCCCAATAAACAAACCTTAAACTTGAAAAAAGAAATAATTTGTTCTCCACTCCCCACTTCTCCCAGTACAAACAATTAGAAAGAACACACAAAAAAACCCGAGCACCATACACCTCAAAAATTACCTCTTCTATGACAAAGCAGGAAAAAACCCAACTAAATTATATAGAAGACTGCTGAAAACGCTGGCCAAAGGACCAAGCTCAGCAGGTATGTATCATAAATCTTGCGGTTTCAAACAGGTTACACACTGGCACACATACAGCAGCTGAAGAGTTCGCTGCAAAATTTATGGTGCAGCCTCCAAAGGAGCAGCAGTTACTAAACCGTATACATAAATACGATGTAAAGATACACTGAGATACCTAGTTGATATTCACGGCAGGTCTGGCAACAGTAAGGTTTGTATTTAAAATTATCTTTGTTACATCAAAAATGCAAACTAGTCACTCTCTGAATTGCCGAAGCCCTACCAAAGAGCATAAATTCAAGTCTTCCAATCCCACCTTTGAATATGTTGTAACAAATTGCTAGTTGCAAGTTCCGGTGGCAATTGGTATGTGCTACACTTAAACAGACATTTTTCCTTTGTTAGAGCTTTTTCATCAACTGTCACTGATTTTAATGGCAAACCAACTTCTGTCACAAAATCAGAATCAAGCCCCTAGAAATAAGGTACTAATTAGAGGGAAGTGACTTAAATGTACAGATTTACCTGAAATCATACAAAAACTTCTTAATGCATCAATTAATCTTTTTTTGTATGCAGTTCAACTCACTGTAGCCACTTAGTCCTCAAGTACTGTGGTGACAGGCAAGACTGAATTTTACATGAGCAAACCAAAGTGAAACTGCCAAAAGCAGACAGCTTTTTGAAAATGAAATTAACACAAAAATTAAAGTAATTAATGCAGCAATCACCATATGAAAGGCTTCTCAGCTCTCTGCCAAGGCAACATACAAGGAAACGTGACTAGAGCCATCAGAGAGGAAGCCCACCTCCACAACAGGATGACAAAAATGGAAATGGTCTTCAAATTATTGTGCAAATCAGGCTTCCTTAGCCGGATATCAGTTTCTCTCCCTGCTGTGAGCTGATCACTCAAGATAGTGAAAGGTCAACAACTACCTTGAAAAGATAAGCCAGGTAAAAACTCCAAACTGAAGCAGAAGTTCAAGCTCCATTCAAGCCCTTCAGCCTTAAGATAATATTGTATTAATAATCAGCAGAACAATGTATTACTTAGCTGAGGACTACAGTGAGTTGCACCATTAAAGGTAAAGCATCATTAGGAGATTGTTTCAGTGGCTGAACAGCATTAAATGACCACGCTGACATATAATCAATATGGCTTAAGTACAGCAAGGCCTTATTTTAAAAAGCCATCTATGTGTTTCATGTATTTTGAGTCACTCAGTCTTGGGATTTCTTTCCCAGGAGAGAAGTTCTCATTCAAGCTTAAAGAAAAATAGCCACCAGCTGTATTCCAGGCTTCCACACACACAGCCCTTGCTTTGTGCTACTTGCTCTAGAATCACCTTTTGCAAGAACTACTTTGGAGGAGGTTAGAAATACAGAATCAGAGCAAACATCAGCTACAAGTCTATACTTAGAATCTGTATACAATCTTACATTTAGTAGTGAGACACTCATATCTGATGAGACACAAGATTAAAACTCAGGATTTAAAGAAATACTGTTTATAAGTAAGCATGTCAATAACCCATAATACTTGCTTTTTTTGGTTGTTGTTGATATTCCCTCCATTCTCAATTACTCCTGGGAACCTCAACTCACCAACGAAAGTTGCAATGCTAAGATATAAGATAGTGCATTTTGGTGGACTTTGTCAACTTTTACACTGCCGACCTCACCTGCAAGCACTATTCTGATAAACAATTGAATTCAGAAGAAAGCAAAATCAGGGTCAAAACTTTACTCTGATAAACCAAACAGCTGACATCCCTTAGCTTTCCTCAAATGAAATAAAATGACAGTATTTCCATGTGAGGCAGCAAAACCAGGAAAAGGAGAGATAATTAAGCAGGGGAGGGAACTCTGAGAAAGCAAAGATAACGTAAATTGAAGTAATACAGGTCCAGACAAGACTATAATAACTCATCTATACTCTTTAAAATAATATAAAACATTAAACACATTGGTGCTAACCTGAACACAGCCAAGTTCCAAACCCAACTTATATTGTTATAAAGATCTACAACACCATCATCAGACTTAATTGGAATCTGGGGTCTGTAAGAATCAGTTATAAAACATCCATTATTTTTTTATATTAAGCACTGATGCAAATGCTTATTTGCTTCAGGTATTTTAAACAGCAAATTGGAACAAAGAGAGGGTGAGGGAAGGAGAAAGAACCATTCAAAATATTTTTTATATTATGAAAATGTTTCCATACAGTCAGCAGAAACACTTCCTCCTCTGGACATGTACTACAAAATCAAGGCAAGTATTCAGCAAGTCTGAAACTGCTTTCAAAACCACATTCTGTAGCCCACCTTGCGTATTCTTATCCTAATACACACACAGGCAGAGCAGCAACAGGTTAAGCTCCCATCCTGCCTTGTAACTTCACTCTACGGAAAGCAAGCTAAGGAAAGACAGAAGTTAATACAGGGGGCTCAGCACAATCTTCTTAACCTAAAACCAGAGAATGTCCTGCTTTTTCCTCCATTTTAAACAATGAAACCAATATATCACTTTAAATCTACATTTGAGGCGTTCCAGAGACGTCACAAAACCAGCACGCTCACAAACTGTAAAGGCTTTGCTTCCACATGACAGAGATGGGTGTTAATGCTGTTTCCCTACATAGACCCCACCGTGTCAGCCCTGACACTATCAGCCCTTTCCTCTGTCATCACAGGCAGTGGAAAGTGGATTTTTAATAAGATGCTGGCCCACAGCATAAGACTATGGTTAGACAGATTAAGCTATATGAACCAACAGTTCACTGACACTAAAAGGGCAGCCCAGCTCTCTCATTCATCTTAGCTGCTACACTGTTCTCCCTCAGAGTATTGTATGCTCTGGAAAGCCTGTTCAACTCCGGATGGATTGTTTTGTTTTTTTAATTTTCTGGTCCTTTCCTGCTGGATGAGTGGATTAAATTGAAGAGCTGACCAAGCAGTAGAGTTGATGAAGGGAAGCAGCAGGAATAAACACTTGGAAACAGGTCAGAGATGGGTACAAAAGCAAGACATTCTGCTGCCCTGTTAGCAGCTGGACACAGACTAGCCCAGAAGCACTGCACAACTGTAGCAGAACTTCATCTTCTTTCTAATTCATACAAAGAGGAGAAACATAACATGAAATAGATCTTTCTAGCCCAGACTTAATTTTTGTCAGTGTAACGGCTGCTTAAATCCTAGTTACCGAGAAGGCTGACTACCATACACTTGCCAGTTGCACAGATACTGACTACTGCAGATTTCAGCACTGCTGTTGCTGCTTCAACAGCTCATGAACCTTATACACATAAAACAGTAAAGCAAGCGTGCACATACTCGCCCAAAGTCAGCCACTCCCCCTCCTTCCTCCCTCAACATGGGACCTCCAAGGCCAGCTGTCAGGCCTCAACCAAGTGCAAAGACACTTTGGCCAGCATTGAGACCTGCAAGGGTGAAGTCACAGCGGTGCGTCAGGGAGATGCTGAAGGGCCCGGCTGGTTCGGACACCTCAGAAAGGTGCCACCACACCTCACAGAATCATAGGATGGTTAGANCATACCTCGGGAGAAGCGGGTAACAGCAAGGCAGGATAGCAGGGTACCGCCCACGGGGGGAGGACACCACAAGGGGCGAGGCCCAGGCCTGGGTTCGGGTTCAGGCTCAGGGACACGAGTGGCGGCACCCGAAGGCGATGCTGCCCCACAGACCCGGCCCCTTCCCGCTCGCCCCCTGCCTGAGGGGCCCGGCGCGCGCAGCCCACTCAGCCCAACGGCCGCCGCCTAGCGCGGCGCATGCGCACGCTACGCGGGACTGCAGCGCCCCCTACCTGTGCCACCGCCGCCACCCCCGCCATCACCAA
>VXBW01007187.1:604270-631941 GCA_013400375.1 Thinocorus orbignyianus
ACCCCCGCCATCACCAAGCACCGCTCACCTGCCGCCGGCGGACACCGGCCCGCACCGCCCGCCTCTCGCAGCAGCGGGACCAGTCCCCTTTCACCGACACCGCTACCACCGGTACCGTCAATCCCGTCCCCCGCAAGGAGAAAAGTCCCCGCGGCGCCGCCCGCGCATGCGTAGCGCGACGGCGGCGGCGGTTGTCGGCGGACGTGACTTCCTGCTGGGCGTCGCGGCGTTGTGACGTCAGGCGGGGCGGCGGCGGCGGGAAGCTCGAAAGGTGGGAGGGGAGNCGGGGCGGGGGGGTAGGTCTAGGGGCTTCTCGGGGTCCCTTAGCAGGGCTGGGTCTTCGTGGGGTTCTTTAGCAGGGCTGGCAGGCCTAGGGCGTGATTAATGGTCGTGGGGTGAGCGGCTGTCCCTGCAGTAGCCCACCGTATGCAGGTGAAGGCCTCGGGGGAGGGATTCTTGGAGCCACCGCCACCTCCCTGAGAGGAGCGCTCATGACTGAAGAGTTAAAAATGTCTCGCTGGGCCTGCCTCGGCTGTGTGGAGAGAGTGGATGTGGTAAACTTGTGTGAATGTGTGGGGGCAGCGTTCCCACTCATCCCTGTTCCCATGGCACTCCATGCTGAGTGACAGCAAGTGTTGGCATTTATCCAGTTGCTTTTAGCAGTAATTCTGCATCCTTTAAGGCAATATATCTCTTAATTTTTCACTCCCGTGGACTGCCAAGAAGGTGGCTGCCATAAAAAACAGCATCAGTATCTTTCCTTTCTTATTATAAACTGTTTTTCACTAACGTGCAGCGTGAGAGGAGCTGACAGCCTTGCCTCTTGTGATTGTTTCATTGCAGTGCTATTAATGGATTGAACTACTGTCACAGGTGTAGCTCGCCAAACATGGGTGGAAATCACAGTGCTGATCAAGTATTATAAGCCTGTATATGCAGCACTAAGTTTCTGGAGATGAGCTGTTTTTATAATGATTTGTTCCTGGTTTCGTTATCAAAGGCTGTTGTAAAAGCTATAGTGAGCTAACTTTAAATATGTAAAGAGGTTTGACTTCATGGGTAACTGATTTTGAGAGTCAGTTATCTTAAATATGCATGAGCAAGTTTAGAGTCAATAAGCACCTGAATAGCAGTGTGATCACTGCAGGCTTCAGAGTTACCCGCCTTTTATTTAAATTAGTTAATTCCCCTGAAAGCTAGAGTACACATAGACATCTATAAAAAAACCCTCATTTTTTACCAGTAGTCTTTCTGTTATATTACTTTCAAGATTTCTCTTTAAAATACCTACATTGGCTATATATCACTGTTTTGACATTTTCTTGCATCCAGCTGTCTTGTTTTGAGGAAAAAAAAATTAAAAATGAATTGACATGTACTTTTCTTCAGTATATTGCCTTCATGACTGGTGGATTTTGAACATTTTCCTGTCCCTCCGATCATATGACGACGTGAATATTTTTGAAGTAAGCTGTTGGATGACTGTATTGCTAAAGCAATGGCTTCTCAAGAATTTACTGTAAGTTTTTTTTAACACTGTGTACAATTAAGTACTGTAACTACTGCATCATTTAAATATTTTCTTATTTATTGTTATTTCAATATTTATATACATTTTAAATAGGTATTATACACTCACCAAAAAATGAAAAAATCAAAGACATGGCAAGATGGAATTCTGAAGATTAGAACTGGTGGAAATAAGGTGAACAACTCAGATTTAATATCATCTGCTACTGCTGGACTGTCAGTAATGATGGAGTTGGTCTGTTAAATAAGATAGTTATTTACAATTCTGTTTTTTTTATTGCAGGCTACCTTGTTTGATGATAAAGGACAATGCTTGGAGAGTATTTTTATAAAATCTCAGGTATATTTTTTGGACTTTTTTATTTTTATGATTTTGATTGTGGTTTGTGTTTTGAGAAGCATTTCAAACTCTTGTTGGTAATGATGGTAGTACTTTTTCTTATTGTGTGAAAGACTGCTGCAGTGCAAATAATTGAAAGTGAATGCAGCTTCTGTTTATTGGGAGGGCTTTTTGTATTTCTGGAACCAACATAGAGGATTTACAGAATTTTATTCCTTTTGGGTAAAAGCAGTTTATCACAGTGAAGTATTTTATAAGCCTAACTTGAAGTTAAATGCCGATACATTCTAGTATATTTTTATTTTAATCTAAGTATTTATATGGCAACTGTGATATACTGTGTGCAAGTTTCTGAAATTTTTACATATAAATATTTAGAAGACAGTATTTATTTCAGAAGACTGTTATTGTTCTTTATAACACTATTTTGTACACGCTGCTGCTTTCTCTTTTCTAGGTGAATGCTGGAGATAATTTAGAAAGCGAGCGGTATTTGATCACAGTTGAAGAGGTGAATGTGAATGAAAAAAGTGTTGAAGATCAGCCGAAGAAAGCAGAAACTCCTGCACTGGGTAGAAATGGTGTGAAGCCTGGTGTGCTGACTCCGAGACATCTCTCTATTGGCTTGAAAAGGAAGTTTACCGTATGTCTTTGTTTCAAAAGTTATGTCTGATGTTAATGTACATTTGAAAACAAAAAGAGCACGTATTTTAATGAGTGGTAAATATATAGATAACATCTTCCTGTGTTTGTTTGTTTTTGTTTTTTTTTTTGAACTGTAATCCAGAATATGTTACTAGTAGCTATTTTTTCCAGGGTTTACTAAATCTGCTACTTGGTGCAACAGAATTGCTATCTCTAAGGTTGCAAGGACCTGAGATTATTTCTGTGCCCCTGTGGAACAGTCATGTGCTACTTCATTAGAACACATTTTATGGAGTGTTGCCTATTTGATTACAAAATGGGAAGTTGATTTCTGAGTAGAATTAATTTAAAATTTCTCTCCTAGGGTTTCCAAGGGCCACGCCAGGTTGAAAAGAAAATGCCAACAATGGAAGATGGAGAAAACCCAACAATATTGCCTTTATCTAAGCAGTGTCAGGGTACTCTTCCATCCAATTTTTATGTTACCTCTCCATTATTTTCTACAATTTCCAAGAGGGACACAAACCAAAATCTACCTACAGACTTTCATGAAGGTGCATGTACAGATAATGGTACGGAGCACATGTCTCTCTCCTCTCTGCTTTCAGCTCCATTTCTTGACAGGTGTGAGGAGGCAGAGAAGCAAAACTCTGATCAGTTTGTTGTGAAGTCAGAATCCTCTGTAATTACTGGGCACGCCCCATCTTCTGGTCAGGCAGCTGGTCACAGGGCAGTGTCACGCAACATCAGGAGCACAGCCCAGATACTCGCTCTTCTGAAGTCTAAAGCACCCCAAGGATGCAGAGAGCAAACGACATCTGAAGTCACAGAATGTCTTTCCAGGTTTCAGGCATCAGAAAATGCAGATGGGTTGTACAACCAGAACGACACAATCCTACCTGCGTTTTCAGGCAACCCTGCCAAAAGACTCATTCAAGATATTCAGCACTTGCCTTTTGCAAAGGAGACTGTAAATGATAAAAAGGAATGGAATGTTGAAGTGCTTCTAAATTCAGCTGAGCAACCTTGTGATAAAGAAGTTGCAGGACAGAGATGTGGCAAACAGGCAAATAATTTCAGTCAAGGCTTAAAAGATCCCTGCAATGCTAACAGTTGCTTCCTGCCTGAATCCACCTTAAGTAGGATGAGCGACAATCAGTTTGTTCCATCTTCTGGTGATGTTTTGTGTCCAGCAAGTCCAACCACCTTTGGAAAAAGTCTCTCCAATTATAGGGAGTATTCGGCAAGGCTTAAGGAGAATTCACCTGTGAAGCTGCAAGATGAGTTTCAGCTGAGGCAAAGTTCAGAACTAGTGCCTGGTGACCCAGAGCTCTCTGTGGATGTAACCTTGACTGAAACTGGAATTGTAAAGGAGGAATTAAGTATGCATGGCAAAGATTGTGGTCCAGATGAACAGGGGATAAAGGTCAATTTTAATCTAATGGAGGCTTTTGATTTTAATGACACAGACAATGAAGACCTGCGTGAAAGAGATGTGAATGAGCTCATTGAAGGAGACATGCTTTCACAAAGTCCGGATTGCTTGAAGGGAGAAGATGTAACACAAAATGCTGCTCTGAGGCTTCACTCTCACTGTGAAGTAATGACACACAGTAAAAACAAAGAAGTGAAATGTTCAACGTTTGATGAAGAGAACGATGGAAGTCACTCCACTGAGGGTTTACCATCTCAGCTTAGTGACAACGGTGTCACAGATACAGGGAGAATTGTGGAAGACTCTGCAAACCAAACCAGGATTGAAGTGGAACTTTTGGATGATAGACACAACGTGAGAGAGATTAATGAAAGTCAGTTAAGTATCGAAGTCACAAACAGTAAGAAGGATCCTGATGGCTGTGCAGCACACACCGTTAATGGCGTATCATGGATAAAAAGCAGGCACTCTGATCATTTGCCTGGTGATGCAAATGTTAATGAATGTCACCCTAAAACTGTGATGTTTGAGAAAACTGAAAGTATTTCATGTATTTCTACCAGTGGAAAGATTTCTGCAATGGACAAAAGGACTGATGAACATGTTATACAGCTTGAATGCACAAAATCCCCAGACAGTGATTTAGAACACTTCTGGGGTACTAAGCATGATGACATTAAACCAGGTAGTCCTTTACTGGTTTTGTCACAAAAATCAGATCCTAGCTCTGGTTCATTCCAATATGTTGCAGAAGACCTTAAAAAGGTATTTGGCATTTCAAGTAAGGAAGATACTCTAATTTCCAGAAGTTCTATCTATCCTTTAGGACAAGACCATTCATCTCCAGAGGAAACAGCAGTAGGTGAAACTGAGTTTGAAAACATAGAAACTATAAATGCCTTTCATGAGACCTGCAAAGATGAAAGAATAGGAATGGATTGCTTGAAAGGCACAGCAGTGGCTGAAAATTCATCAGACCTTCCTGATTTGGTAAACAATATTGCTCTTGTAAGAGCTTTGACTCAACATAGCACAGCATTAGAAAGCTTACAAAAGATGGAGGAAAATAATAGCATGTTATATGAAGCAGAGACTTCTAAAGAGATGTTTGAATCCCTTGTGAAAGATGAAGGTTAGGTCAGCTTCTATTTTAAAATTAACTATCTGTGACTGTACATACTTAACTTCTGTACACTCTTCTCTCCCTTCTATCACATAATTCATATTCAGAAATCATACTTTGGAGTGATGTGTTATGAAAGTTCCATCGTGCATATTTTTAGTGTTAAAAGCAACAGTGGGGGCTTTGGGTCTGTGTCTGTGTTTGCTTTAGTTCAGTGAGATCCTAACTACAATGCATGGGTAGGGTTTGCAAAATATTCAGGTATTTTCATGTCAAAAACATTACGACAGCTGTAACTTATTATTCTTTTTCATCTCTTGTAGCTATAAAAGACTTTACAGAAATGCCTTACTCAGAAAGTGTACAGGCATCTTCCTGCTCATACTTAGATTCTTCCAGCCTTATGGTAACCAATTTTTGACTGCATATGTATCTATCTGTACAAGAGAAAATCCTTTTCCACCAAGCTTCTTGAATAAAATTCCTGGTTTATGAAACTATGGAGGTGGAGCTAGAAATTGCTTGGAAACATTGACTAAGAAACTGATAGTAAACAGAAAATGTTTTCATGCAGACCCTATTGCCAATAAATGTTCAGGAGGCTAAATGCATGACAAGAAACTTAATGTAATATTTAATTATGTTTAATATCACATCAGTATGTCTGGAATATTCCTTCCCTACCCTATATTGTACCATCTTCTTTTTTTTTTTTTTTTTTTTTTTTTTTTTTTTTTTTTTTTTTTGTCCAGTGCTACTAGTCTTTCTTTCAACCTGTTTGAAGTGAAAGAAAGATCTTAGATTAAATTATTCTTTTTCCTGTCCCGTTTCAAAAACAAACATAATTTCTTATCCCATCGTGGATTGTTCTGGCTTCCAAATAAAAAGGCTGTAATTTAGAATGCTTTCTCTTGTGTAAGTACAAGATATATCTTAGCTCAACTTTTCACTTTGAATAGTTATTAAATTGTTAGACTAATTAGCTTTCAATATTTTATATGCAGCCCAACTGTGTGGACAATTTATTACAGAAAACAGAGGCATGTATTCTACCAATAGCAGTGGCCCAAATTGACCCTAGAACATCTGAGTGCCAACCAAAGGTACAATTTCTGTGGAACTGAAGTATAATGAATACTGTTTCTGCAATTTCAATTCAATGGTTTACTATTTGCAATATATTACAAGAAGTCCTAATATTTAACCAGTCTTATAACGGGCTTCTCATCGCTTTTTAGTACATTTCCCTGTAGAAAGTTTTCCACAGAGTTTTAAACTCAAATTTTACAATATGAAAATAAGACTAAACATACTACACCAGAGTATCAATTTTCTGTTGACAGATTTGTGTGAAAATTTTATTGCTGCTCAGTTGCAGGAGTGAGAGAAAGAAAGAGAAAAGAATAGATATTTCTTTTCTCTGCCGGAGTTTCCACCAGTATTTTTGTTATATTTATGAAAAGTACCTTGATTGACTGTAGACAGTTATTTTCAGTTAATGATAATGCCAATATATCGCATAGCCTGTTGCATTTCAAGGGCACCAAATAAAGGGATCAGCAGCTGGTGAGATAATGTTGAGAGCTCCCTACTCACAGCTGGGATGGCAGGAGTACCCACATAGTACGGAGTTTGCAGCTGAGAGCTTTTTGTCACCCCTGTTTTCAAGCAATTATGTCCTTTCTGACTTCGGACAGGTAAAAATCGTTTTCAAAGTTATTCTTACTAAGCTTAGTGCAAGAAAGCATCCCATAAATGTAGGATAAAAGAGAGTTCATTTTTAGAATGCTACAGTCATCAAAATCACTAAGAACTGAACATAGTGCTTTGTGGGTGAAAGTATTTTTACCCACTTTGTCATAGGAGTACCCGTTTGAAAATGTACTAATTGTTTCCTGGTGTTAGCAGTAGACTATTCACCTCAACTGGATTTGAAATTTGGTATATAATTGTTAGGGAGTTCCAAAACAAGAGTTAAAACTTTCTGTCTTGGATTATGATTCTGTTCCTCCTGGATGCAAAGAAACGTAACATGCAGTGTGTTAAATAAAGAAAATTTTTCTAATGCAATGTATATATTTCAGCGTTTAAAATAATGGAAGAAAATCAATATTTCATTATTTTTTTACTTCTGGAACAGAGTAGAGATACTGAAGGATTATATCTAGAAATAAGATCCAGAATAAGATACTTAGAAATAAGATTCATGCAAAGTTAATACTTATATAGAGGATAATCACTTTAATTTCTAACAAGTTATTGCTTATACTGTCTTGGTAAAGTCTCCAGGTTCCAGAAGTCTTCATGAGCATGATCTCAACTTCATCAGAGAAGAGAATTTTCGAAAGAATTCTAGTGTTATTACAGAGTCAAGAACAGATCAGTTTCGTAAGTGAAAGTGAAAATAGAATGGCAATGATAGACCTCAGAAAAATTATTCCATGTGACTTCTGACCTTCGTGTATTGTTCCTAGCATTGGCATCAAATGTGTGCTCTGAAGTTCCACTGTGGACAGTGTCAGACTCACCTTCACATTCTGATTTGAGACAAATGCAGTGGACTTCATGGGAACCTCACAAGGTGTGAATTGACTGTCTGTTCGTGATCTTTTGAACTTTATTTCCTGTGTGTCCATGGTAGCAATTTATTATTTTTGAAACTTGTATCTTAACTCTGGGATGCATTTCAGTTGCTTACAATGATGAGAGAGAGAATAATGGCAAAAGAGTTATAATCAAATTTTTCACCTGTCAAGCACTTGACATTTTAATTCTTCATCTGTAGGCGATTTCATCAGTAGAACAGACTTCTTCACTTGATCCAGACTTTACAATTTCTCCAGCTTCAGGAAGTGAGGAATCTGTTGGAGACATCAAGGAGTCCTGGACACATGGGATCTTGCCACAGGAACCAGAACTTTCAGATTCTTTTTTCAGTAAGGAATTAACAGTTTATAATTGTACTTTACAATATGTTTGCTGGAAAATCTGTGAGGCTTTTTGAAGCACGGTGAGTTGCACCATAATAGCCAGTTACTGTGGGTGCTGAAATACACTGAGATATGTCTGGGTAACTACAGAGAGTTTGTTTGTCATAGATTTTTCATAGGAGTGTGTGTTACTTTTTTTAAGCAAGATTTTAAACAGTTATCCAAATCAGCTGAATTAGCCTTGAATACCATGCCTCCCACACCAAATTATATTCTCCTGAAAGAGACTTCAGTATAATGATTTAATTTTATAAAGAAAAATGGCCTTCTAGGGTTTTTTTTTTTGGGGGGGGGGGAAGGCTGTAAGTTAAGCTTCTAATTCATATCAATGTTTTAATTTCTTTTCCTGCTTTTAGTTTTATTCCATATTTGGCTGTCTTCTCACCCACTTCCAGTTGACACCTATTAATGACTGTCATTTCTTATTGGTAGTGAATTTAATCACAAAGATACTTGTGGTACTAAAGCCTATTTATCTACATTGGTTAATATTAGTTTACAGAGTTTTGTGGGTGACCTTTTTGGAAAAAGGAGCAAATATTAAGCTGGGTGTCTTCCAGTTGGCAATTTTCATTGACGTACCAAGAATATCAGGTTAATGACCTTTAAAACACAATGTTTAAGTAATTCCTACCAAATATTTTCTTTTATACAAGTAGAGTGTCTACAGAAATGTGTTCTGACTGTAGGGGCTCTAAGTATTAAAAGAATCACGATTGAAATCACTCATATCATGTGGAAATTGTGTGGTATCACATAGGCATGATACAAAGAGCCTGCCAATTAGAAGACAGGAGGTAAAAAGAACATAGAAGACTCTCCTTATCTCAGTCATTTTGTACAAGTGGAGTTAATGTGCCACCCATAAGTGCTGCAAGTTGCTTGTAAGATGTGTTTGCCCTACAGGATGGGAGAAAGGCAGCTACACGGAGGAATGCAACTTCTCAAGAGTCAAACCCACAGTTAAAACACGAACTCCATTTGTCACTCTTCCTGCCGCTGAGACGATTCCTGATGCCGTTTATCCCACCGACAGTGAGGAGGTCCAGCAGTCCTTTGTTCATTCAGGCAATAAGTCGGCGGTATTTCCTATTAGTGCTTTTGGCCCCGAGGACAGAAATTATGAAACCTCCGTGTTTGGAGAGGATACAGAAGATAGACAAAGGGAGTCAGTGGAAGCGGTGTTCCCTAATGCGAGTTCACAATGTAGACAAAGCAAGTGGCTAAAATATCAAAACAGTGCTCAGAGTGACCTGATAACTGAAAACAGCGATGATGGGGAGGTGATGGATGGTATCTGCACTGAGAACGTCCTTGGAATGCTGCTGGGTGACACAGGAGAGAGCTGTGCCCTGGATAAAAGCGCTCCCAGCTCCGCACCGCTGCTGACAGCAGAGAGCATGCTTGGTAAATGCTCTGCAAACACCCACCACCAAGATTTGATTTCAGAGAGGAAGTTACTTTCTCTGCACTTAAGTCAGACACCTTTGGCTGAAGCAACACAAAAGTTGTTAAGTCATCTGAGCTGCCACGCTGTAACAGGAGATGGCCAGGTGTGTAACTGTTCAAGCAAGTAGAATTATAAGTGACAGAACACGTTATTTTGGACAAAGTAACTGCCTTTATCTGATTTCCTGCAAGATACTATCAGTATGCTTGGGTGAAATGTTTCTACATATGTAGTAACACAAGAGTCTCAGCTACAGAACAGCAGCTGCTAATATATTTTTTGTGTGTGTGCCATGACTAATTCTTTGTAAAGGTAATTTCCTGGCACACACAGTGCCAGATTTAGATTTTTAATATGAACATTGATGGCAGGAAGATGAAGGAAAATCTGTTGGGCTGTTTTTCATTATCTATAATTGGTAAGAACGTGTTGTCAACAAGTGTTTTTTCTTAATTATGAAATCAACACTGTTTTAATGAACACCTGTATCTTGCTTCAGAGCACAGTCTCTGATTCTAAAATATTTTAAATTTCTTCACTTTTAATTGTGGAAAAGTAATTATGGCATGAATAAGCACCTAAAAATTTAGCACAGCTGTTTGTGACCAGTTGGCTGTCTTAAACAAGTGGAGGAAAATGGAAGAAGAACAAACCAACCACAAGTCAAGTTTTAAAAGTAGACAAGTGCCTATGTTTGAGAGTTAATGAAAATTAACTAATTAGATTTTTTTTCCTTTTTTTTGGCAGAAACTTAGTGTGCTGTGATTTCTAGTTCTCTAACACACTTTGTATGGTAAAGTTCATGTGAAGTAGGGGTCTAGAAATAGTGTGTTTCATATGCACACTGTTATACACTGAGAATATGTATATATATATATATTTTCCATATTTTAAAAAGCTTCTGAAGAGAGTTATCATTAGGGTGCCACTGCAGTGTAGGTAGATGGACAAAGCTCCTCAGGACTAACTGGGATGGCAGGCACAGTAGTAGCTTGTGGAATTCACACTTTCCCCAAAGCTCTCTAGTCTGGTTCTTCCTTCTTTCTACAATCTTTATTATAGTTTCATCTATTGAGTCTATTTCTGTGTAGAAATGGTGTTAAAATGAGTTTTGTGTGCTCCTTCCCCATGTCTAGGGCTGAAAGCATGATTCTAAATTATGTAATTTACTTGAAAGCCTTTGAAAGCATTATCTGTGTTGTTATAAACACAGGCTGTTTGTCAAGGGGCAAATTTGAACTTCATGGTGCATCCTAAATGGCAGTCTAAGCTCTCTGTGCTGTAGCTCCAGGTGTATTTAATTTAATCCTTGAAATATCAAGTCCTATTGAATACATGCACTGTACTTACAAAATCTTCAACCATTTTTGGTGAAGGGGATTTGTATTTTCCTTTAGAAAACTAATTCTTCATTTCCAGTCTTCGTCTTGAATCTGCTGGTTGCAGAATGAGGCCCTGATTTTTTTTCTGTCTAGTTGTACTTATTAATGAGAGTAAAATGCATAAAAGAAAAATAAAAAAGAAAAAGAGGGGAAAGAAAATTATAGGTTTTGATGTATCTGTGTTGTAGCCATTTATAAAAACTTGTTTTATTCAGGGTTTTTGCAAGCTTCAATTGATTTATTCTTCTGGTTTTTTAGGACATAACAATTTCTGAGTTGTCTTTTCCTAATGTGGATAAAGTAAAACATTCTAATCTTCCTAAAAGAAAGATTTCCATACCAACTGTATTTCAGTCTTATGTTCACTACAAACAGATATTTAAAGCTGCTCTGACAGGTATGTCCAACAACATGCAATGTAAAATGCTGTCATTTTTAAACAGTGTATTTCTGACACTTCAAAAGCAGGGTGAGAGGGAAAGAGATCATCAACATTGTCTGCTGGAATCCCTATCTGCATCTGGTTTTGGATATATATCCTCAAATACCCAAAACTGCAAAGACAACCCAAAAGACCAATACCCTTCTGTTCAACTGTGTAACCTTGTGCCTGTTTACCAGTCTTTAGATTCCTATTTAAAGTTTTGGGGTGTTTTTAATGTACAATTATTTACTGTTTGGATCATTTGGAGTCACATACTTAAATGAGATTTGACTGAAAGTAAAGCAATTAGAACAAATTAACTTCATATGCAACATATTAATTTTGTGGGTCACATGGTTTCTTTTAGTACTCGATGAATATTTTGATTTAGATTTGGGATTGAAAGTTTCAAATGAAAATGTATGTGAATTTTTTTTTGTACCTGTGTAACCATTTTAAGGCTGTGCTAATTACTCTTTTATTCTCCTTTCTGTTTCAAGAGCAATTAAATATAATGCTATTTGAGTCATCACAAAGATTACACAATGCTCTTTCAAAAGTGGATATCTCATTTTACACTTCATTGAAAGATGGGCAAAGTGAGAGCAAAGAAAGCTGCGTTCCACTCTGCAATCACAAGCATCCTGCGAAGCTTGTTATGGTGAAAAAAGAAGGTCAAAACAAGGTGCTGTTTATTCCTTGTTTGTTTATAGTTTGGAGTGTTTGTTTGGGATGTAGACCCTGTTGCATGAACAGTTACAGGGCAATTCTGATTTACAGTTGCAGTTTAAAGTGATGTTTCACAGAGATCACCTTTAAGATCAGTTGTAATATCGACAAGTGTCCAGAATTGTTGATGTTATAGTTTTCTCCATACAGAAATAGCTTTATATATGTGGAAAGAAAGACCTGATTTTTATCATTTTCTGGGTTATATGGCATTTCTGTGAGGTATGGTTACACACAGTGGCCTCACAGGCTGAGACTTCTGGGCACACGCTTGTATTTTTCAGCCAAACAAAGTGAAAGCACAGGTATTTGTCTGATTGTTCCTATAGCAGTAAGTACTTGTCCATTGCTTTAATTTTTTATTTTTGGGCTTGCTTGTTTTAATGTGCTAACGGTCTTGTTTCCCTCCCCCTCCCTTCCTAGGGTCGTTTGTTTTATGCCTGTGATGCCCCAAAATCTGAGCGATGTTCATTTTTCAAGTGGATAGAAGACGTGGATCACGCACAGATGAAATCCAGACCTAGTGTAGTGCTTCATGATATAAAAAGTATTGGGACATACCTCAGAAGTCGAAAGATTTCTCTCTATGAGGGATGCCAGCTTTTGGTGAGGTATTCTGAAACGCTGTATACTCCTCACAGGTGCTGTGTGAATTGCAGGGTTGATGAATATTCCAGTAGCTTCCAGTAGCATTTAACCAACTCTTGCACTAAGTATGTTCAAAGAGGCTCCAATTCTGTGAAGAAATAATATTCACAGCAATGACATCTCAGGCTGGCAGTCATTTCAGCAAGAATCAAAACTGCTTACTAGCAACTTGATCAATTACTTAATGAAATCCCTTCTGATTGTTGCATTTGAGTTACTGTTCATTTCATCTTTCATAAAAGAATTTGATTTGTTCTCTTAGTGATTCTGATTTTAATGTTAAAAGTTGTATCAAACACTATTCTGTATGCGTAACTGCAGGAAAAAATGATTTTATTATGGCTAAATGTGAGAGAAGTATTTTGCAGTCAAGATAAATGTATTTAAAACTTGGTAATGTAAGACAATGAACAGCCACCAAGATCAACGTTGTAGGGTTTGGTCCAATGTGAGGAACTTTCTTATTTTTGGCGGTGAATCCAAAATGTGCCATGTGTTTACATACTTTTTCTTAAAATTACAATTTAACAGGAAAGCCTTTGAAATGCAAACACAGAGGTGTAGTAAGTTCAAGAAATTTATGAATACACCTGCCAGCTTTTATGCTGATTCCAAAACCAAATTATACCTGAAACTAAGCAAAAAGGAGCATTATTCTCTCTATAGCAAAGGTAAGCGAATCTTAAGCATCAGAAGAATTGTCCATTCCATTGTCATGTTGTGCCTTTTAAAGGTTAAATTTGTAATCTAAAGTCTCAGTAGTTCATTTCACTTTGGTTATTTTTTAATTGGTATCCATATCTTCATACTTTATTCACTTTGTTGTTGAAAATGATATAAAGGAAATTAGGCAGAAACAAAGATATTTGTACGCACTTTATGTACAGACTCTGAAATGTTCTGACAAATCAGGTGTTTATAACTTTAAATTCTGAGGCTTTGTGTAGGCAAAACTTTTACTTGTGTATGACAATTTTTTGATCATTTTTCCTACAGGCAAATATAACACACCGTTATTGCTCCTAAGTTTGGAATCTCTCTTGCTGTGCTCTGGAATATGTGGTGTAGCAATAGTGTAGTGAGCTACTACAGCTGTGCCAAATAAAACACTTGCAGGCACCAGCACTTGTTGGTGTTGAAAGGGAAGGGAAAATGTATGTTTATTTCAGTACTTGCTATTCTTTGGCAAAAGAGTGGTCAACTAGATTTGTAGTACACTTCAGTGATTTGTTCCATATATTCTCAAAATTGATAATACTTCAGATTTGTCAAATGCTGTTAAGTGCACTAGGAGACAACTTGAGAGTTGTCCATCAATTTCAAACAGTAAGTACTAGAAGAATTGCAAATTATTCATTATTTTAGACCTGAAGTAACACTTACTCAGGACTTTCAAATATCCCCTATTTTCATGTTATCAGTGGTTTAATTTACTGCAGAGGAAATGCTTGGCTATTTTGTCCAACTTTCTTTTAAAAGACAGCAGTAAAAGCCTATGAGAACTCTATTTTTTTTTTTTTTTTTTTTTGACAGATGTTATTTGGGTTGTTTCGAAGACTCTGAACTTTGATCCCCTTGATACTTTCATTGCAAGTAGTGCTTTCTTTGGACCATCCTCCAACAATGACGTAGAATTACAGCCACTGAAAGGCTACTGCCCCTCAAACTGGCGATCAAATAGTAAGTTGTACACCAAATCATTCAGAATTATGGGAAACAACCATAGGAAACTGGCAATGAATTCAGAAAAATATAATTGAATATTTGTTTTGTTCTTATACTCTCCTCTAGGCATCCACTTTTGTATGCTTTGGAACTAGGTGGAACTTGGGTCTGCCTGGTTGGAGGGGTTCTTAAGTTCCTGTCTTGTCTTTTGTAAGAAAACATCTGCTTAGCTATTATGAAACAAATTTCATATTTACTTACAAAATTCACCTCCTAAATACCTCAAGTGTTTTTATAAGGCTTGAGGATTTTTATCTAAGCTTCCTTCCCAGAAGGATCCTAATGCTGGAATCACCAGTACTTCAAAATAGTGCACCTTGAACAGCTGGGTTAATAAGTCTCTACTCATCTATAATATTCAGTCAGACTTGGTTTCTGTTACAGGGAGCTCATTACTCGTTTGGCTTTTTGCAGTTCATTTATCTAGCTGATTGTAAAATATTGACTAATTTAATTTTTTTCCTGATTGTAATTTTCCATGGCCTTTTCAGTGTGTGTTCATGCCTTGCTGGTTGGTAATGCTAGCGGTGAGCTTACATCTTTAAGAAATCTGGAGGAGCACTTCAATCCATCTACGTTACCACTAATACCATATCTGCTAAAAATGTAAGTTACTGTTTCAGTGATAGTGTGAACATACAATATATCAATAGGAAAAAAAAAAAAGGCAAACCAACAAGAATACCATTGAGTTTACCCTATTAAAAAGTGGATAAGGAAAACTAAAATCAGAAAAACAGTGCCAGAAACAAACTGTTGACAACGCAGTTTTCATTTTTATTAAAATTAAAAGGTATGTGTTGCTTAATCCTAACTCAGGGATTGTGAGTAGGGGCTTTTTTTTCTGAAAACTTTCCTGCAGCCCATGTTTTACAACCTTGAGATTAATATTGGACATTACTCCAACGGTTAGACTGATAGTACAGTCACTGATCTGTATTAAGTTAATGTGTACACTTCACAGGAGTTCAGTGGAACTGTTTTTCCTTCCATTTTTTTAGAATCACTTGACACAACACCTAAAAATCAAGGATTTTTTGACAATTGGAGCAATGTAGGGATATTTCCAAAACTGCTTACAATTCACTGGTTCAAAAAAGTAATTAAGTGAATCCCTGCTACTTCTGACTAGTCTGTCAGTCTTGCTGCCTTTCAGTAAGTCAGACTGAAAGCAGTAGCATACAGTAAGAATGATAAACTGCAAAAGCCTGTTTCATACGATCCGATTTTCACCTGGAGAAGTAATAAGGGACAGGAATATACAGCCCAGGTGTACATTGGGGTCTAGGGGGCAGCAACTTTTGATTACATCAGTTGTTAATGATAAAGCCCCAGCATTTTAATGTCAGGTGATCAAGAACGTCAGAGCCATGAGATACAGATTATACATATGTAGTATTAATGCTGCAACTTTTGACCATTGTATTTTTTCTTAGGAATTTTGATTCTGAAAGTACTGCTAAGAGAGTCAACAGAAGAAAATTTATTCCACCTGCCATCATCCCAAAACACTCAGTGATGTGTGGACCAGTCAGCACTGAGGTGGCGATGGGACTGGCTGAAAAGATGATCCAAACGTTCTCACTGAACCTGGATCAAGCTGCGTCACTGATTCAGATAGCTCAGATGATGACCTCATGTGGAAATACCAAGCCAGAGGAAGAACATCAGATCTTCCCTATCACAATCATACGTGGTATATAGCAAATAATTGTGAAATTTGCTGCTATCGTATCTTTGCAAAAATGCTAATTAATATCTAATGCCAGTGCTGGTGAAATATCCCCAAATTCTGTCAGTGATGAAATGGCAGACTTATTTCCTTAATCATATATTTATGATTCCAGGCAGATTTAAAGGGAGATTCTCATGTCTCGGTAAACGTTGACTTATTTTTAATGGGGCACAAAAGATGAGCTTGAATGAACTGCCTCTGTGTATGGAATATCCTTTAAAGCTCTTTTGTAATGCTGCTGTTCTCACCTACTTCATGCATTTTTTTGAAAATTCCTTTTTAGGGTATCCTTTTGATAATGACCTTGACATTATACCATCCATTTTATCAACACAGAGCCTTTGATCCTTGAATTTGCATCCTGCCTTTTGCAGGATTTTACATGAGTACAGAGTCCTTTTCTAGCAAGATCTGTACACAAAATCAGAGATATTTAGAAATAAGTATTCTGCATATTTCTTTTCACACAAAAACCAAATTTTGTCATGTAACAGCTTTGCTAAACTATCATATAATTTTTTATCTATTATACCTATTAGCTTGCTGTTTTATGCTTTCTTCTTTGTTTGTTTTACTACTTTTCAACATGTACAAAAAGGCTAGTAACAGTTAAAAGACTTACTTTTTTTTAAATCCGTATTGAGAAGCAGTTACCAGAAACATAAGCCTTCAGATCCTATCAAAGTAGATATGTTACGATAATGACACAGTTAGTACAGATACTACTAGACTTAAACTGCTTGAGCTTTTGTTAGACTGTGAGGCATATTAATCTAATTAGAATTATTAGTTATTCCAAAAAAATCATCTCTCAAATTCCTTATTCTGTGCCTGAGAACATGGTATGAGGGATATGCATGCAGATACTTCTATTAACTTAGTGTATTGATGAGACTCCTTAGGAAGCAATGTGTGTCTTCAGCCAGAAAATTTAGGAAAAACACCTTCACTTCCCCTTTTCAGTAGATTTTTACTTTTTTTTTGTAAACTTATGGCAGGTAATAAATGTGCAGCGTAAGCCAATTGGTTGCCTGTGGATACTTAGAGCTGCTGAAGCAAGCAGGAATCACAGCATACTATTTCATAAGATAAACTTAAATTATTAACAGTTGATTAAACCTGTAGCATCAAGAAAGTTTTCACTTGTAACTGGCTTTTTCTTCCAAATTACCAGGTGTTTTTGGAGCTGGAAAGAGCTATCTGCTGTCTGTTGTGATCTTGTTCCTGGTACAGCTTTTCGAAAGCAGTGAAGCTACAGAGGGTCCAAGGCCGACTCCATGGAAACTTCTGATTGCTTCTTCCACTAACGTTGCCGTTGACAGGATACTGCTAGGGTATGTTACTGAGATTTTTGCATGCTATTATTCTAGAAACAACAATGTCCTTATATGATAAAGTTAATTGTGTTGCTATTTCCAGTATAGCACTTCCAAAAGGTTGCATTCTTTCCCTAGAAAATGTGCACAGGAGCTTTTGTTTTACCATTGCTACTTTGCACAGTGTGTATGTATAAAAGATTGTGTAAGGCAAGCTGTGTGAATTTATGTGAGATTGATATTGGGCTCTTATCATCAAATTTACCATTGCAATCCATCATGACAGACAGTAGGATTGCCCAGGAAGCTTTGGGAAGTAGCAGCAGGGGTAGGGGGAAGGAGGGAGGGATAGGGACAGTCAGGTAGAGTCAGACTAGGGAAGTTTCAGCATGCAGCTAATGTGAAATAAAACTCATGGTTTGGAAGGATAAGGGGAGGAAGAGAAAGAACAAATGGAAGATTATTTGTGGGAGTAGAATCATAAATGTATTAAGCATTCTTGAGACAAATCATGGTGAGGTTTTACTTTGATTTGCTTCATCTAGTTAATCGCAGAAGTTTGTGTTCTGATGTGTCTGTTAAACTTTTTGGAACCACTTTTAAATTTTTCAAAATTTCTTTTTACATTTCTGTAACATGTGTCATCTCTTTTTCTTTGAAGTCTACTTGATCTTGGATTTGAGGATTTTATCAGAGTGGGAAGTATTAGGAAAATCACCAAAGCTATTCTTCCCCATAGGTAAGAATCTTAAACTTTAAGAGATCTGAAGTGGTTCTCAGATTCATGATAGTATGCACACTGTAAAATTACTATTTTGAAATGATTCTAATGTAATATGTCTGTCTTGGGTTTTTTCCCTCCCTTCTGCATGGTGGAGAAGTTTTACCTTAATTTGGGAATGTCACTTGCTGCTGAATAGAGTTCGTGCTTTTAAATGGAAAGCAGTAGGGGAGATCAAAATAATGTCAGCAGCAGATTTGGGAGCTTACACAAGGAAGAAAAACAAAGCAGAAATAGGTGTGTAGTGCCGTAGTGATAAGAACTAGGAGGAAGTAATTGTAAAATGAATCTTCAGATGCTTAATGGTAACAACTCAGAAATTCTCTACTAACCCAAGTTCCCTTTGCTAGAGCGTTCTGGGGTTTTACTTAAAAGCAAGCAATCTACATAGTACTTTCAACACAATTTGAGAGAACAAAGTACAGTTTGAGATGAATAATGATTAGATTTCCATTCCTTGGTGTCAGTAGCAAAGCAAGGGTATAAAATGCTACAAGAATGAAAAACTTTTTAGTTCTACTTCACCCTGAAATCAGTCATGTATTTGGAAATGTCATTTACTGCATGGATGTCTGTGGTTGGAGTGGCAGAGTGAGCTAGTGGGATAAAGGTCGGGTTTATAGCACGTGTTATACTCATCTCTCTCAGCTGGGTATACGTTAGTACATTGTTGTAAAGTACTGTAATGTATAAAGTAGGATCATTTTTCTAGATTGGGTGTTCACTGAGCACCAAAAGCACTGTTGCTTTCAGTCATTGTAATTCATGTTATAAAATCTTTTTGAAGTTTACATGCTGGCTCAGGAAATGAAAATGAGCAGTTGAAAGAGCTGCTTGCTCTCATGAAAGAAGACTTAACTCCGGTTGAAAAGATATACGTAAGGAAGAGCATTGAGCAACATAAACTGGGGACCAATAAAACTATACTGCAGCAGGTACAGTCACAGTGACGGGATGGGGAGGTGGGGATTCACTGTGCCTTATCCACAATGCCCAGCAAACAGGAGCTGGGAATCCCCTTTCACACCTGCCAACCTCCTAAAGCTTTGAAAAATAAAACAAATGTTAGGACTACGGATGAGTTTGATTCTGTGGGTATAGCTTAGTGCCTTACCTGTGTGTGACTCCTCCGAGTTGCTCTGGCAATTCCTCTTTAGTGATATGAGACAAAAACCCTCTTTGAATTTTATTGCCACCTGATTTAGTAGTACCAATATACTTTATTATGTGGGGAGAGAACAATTTCTGAGAACAGCTCAACTGCGCTGTCACCTTGAAACTGAGATTTGTGTAGTCATAAAGGTAAAAGATAAGGACTGAGCTATATCTGGCCTAGAGTTGAGTATCATCTGCCAAGAAGATGTCAAATATATTTTAAGCAACTTTCCAGTAAAGTATTTGCCTTTTAAGATTACTGCTTCCTGTAGAAAAATGTCCTCAGTTTCTGGTCTTTCCAATTACTTGCCTTTTCTTCTCAGTTCTAGACTCAGCAAATCCCAGCTTGTTGTAGAACAACAGCAAAGCAGATCTGAACAATTTGTTTCTTGTGCTTATTCCTAGTGGTTGTTGCTGCTACTTTTGCCACTTGGGGCTCAGAATTTTTTTGAGGATTGTGTAATCTGAACTCTCTCTGTACCAGACTGGGTCTGGTCTTAAAATGTATGGATCGGGAAATGATTCTAACATATAAATACCCCAGGCATAAGAAATGGTAACCTTGAAACCATCTCCGTGCGTACACAGTGCCTTTTACTAAGGAGTTAGAATATAATTTTTTGAGATCTGGTGAGTATGACACAGCATGCAGTGCAACTGATAAAAATTAATTTAGCTGTATTCTGCTTGCTGAAGCTATAGTCACGTTGTGCACAGAGATGAGCTATTGGATGATTTGACGTTTTCCCCTCGCTAATAACAAAGGTAAAAGTGGTTGGAGTGACGTGTGCTGCCTGCCCCTTCCCGTGTCTGAACACTCTGAAGTTCCCTGTGGTGATGCTGGACGAGTGCAGCCAGATGACTGAGCCTGCTTCTCTCCTTCCTATCGCAAGGTACAGCTTTCCTTTGGTGCCTCAGCAGAGAAACACCTTCTGGTTAGCAGTGACCTCTAACTGCCACACTTGCATGTCTTTTAAAGAACATGACCTCCAAGGTTTCACCTTAGAAAGCAAGCAGAATAATTTTAAATTAAGGCCTGCTCTTAGGTGCCTTCCTTGAGTCGCAATGTTGTTTTAACTGTGGAAAGAGGGTGATGGAGGAGGGAGCCTGGCAGAAAGCAATCTGTGGTATACAAACACAGCACATACTTTAATTATGAGTAGTTTGACATCCTTTTTAGAACTCTTTTTTCTTATTTTTTTAACATTCTTATTTAGATTTCAGTGTGAAAAGCTGGTCCTTGTTGGGGACCCAAAGCAATTACCACCAACTATTCAAGGGTCTGAGAGTGTTCATGAACAGGGACTGGAGCAGACTCTCTTTGACCGGCTTTGCTTAATGGTATGTACTACTGTAGAAAAGATGGAGGGGGAAACTGTAGGTCCACTGAAGTCACTGAAACAGTTCTGGTTTAGATGTCAGGATCAGTGTTTCAGCCTGTTTTCTAATTAAGCAGGTTGCATTCTAGTGCATTTCTCTGTAGACGTTGTTTTCACAGTGCAGGGAAGTTTGTAGGCATAACAAATGTAGAACAAGAATGGATTGATGGCAGATTCTGCCTGCTGGTCTTCATGTGCAGTTTTCAACCCAGGCAGAAGAATCACAGGCTACAGTATTTGTTCTAACTTGTGTTGAAGTGACCATGTGAAGGTTAAGCCAGCTTACTGCAGGAATTGTTTCTGCTTCTTTGTTGTCTGACATAGCTGGCATTGCAAAATAATTAATAACTCATTTTCCTTATCATGCTTTCTATATCATAATTCTTTAGGGACATAAACCAGTTCTTCTTCGGACACAGTACCGGTGCCACCCTGCTATCAGTGCCATAGCCAACGAGCTGTTCTATGAAGGACATCTGATAGACGGTGTTTCTGAGAAAGACAGAAGCCCTTTATTGGATTGGCTTCCAACACTATGCTTTTATAGCGTTAATGGGATAGAGCAAGTAAGTTTTTCAACATTTCTTTTTTAAAGATCGATATTGTAGTTTTTTCTCCATTTTATTTCTGTTTGTGAGAGCGAACTTGGAAAACTTCTTCCCTATTTCCAGATCGAAAGAGACAACAGCTTTTACAACATGGCAGAAGTTCATTTCACGGTCAAGCTCCTCCAGGCTCTGATTGCAAGTGGAATCGAAGCATCTGCAATTGGTGTGATTACTCTTTATAAATCACAGATGTGTAAGGTTTGTATCATCTATCATCAATGAAACGATTTTCTTAAATGCATTTTGTTTATTCTAAATATCGGCTCCATTTCAGCTCGGAAGAGTCAACGACAAGTGAGAACCAGATGCTGGATAGGTAAACTGGATGAACATAATTTCTCTTTCTTATTGGGAAAAAAATAATAAACCCAAAACAACAACACTATATTTTTTCCTCTAAAATTAGTCAAAATCTTTCAATTCAAGCATATGATTAAAAAAATGTATCTTTCCATGCCTGCACTTGGAAAATTGGCAAACTGAATAGTACACCGTTTTCATAAATGATCTAAGGGCTGTTTCAAACTGGTACGTGTGACAAGGACAGGTAGCAAAGCATCTGCTCGGCAGGGCTGGAGCTGCACCTCACCCAGTCACCCGAGGTGACAGGGGTTGCTGTGACTGGTGAGCGAGATCGCTGCTGCCACCCTTAATGAGGCCACCAGTGTTTTGTCAAATAGGGGTTCACTGCGCAGTGTTTTCCTGTGATCAGCTGAGGTTTTATTCTCACTGCACCTTGCGCTTTCTTAATGTGTCTCTTGTGCAGACTCGGGCTTGCTGAGTGTGTTTGCTCAAGACAAGCAGTTGCCTGGGAGTAGCCATAACCCAGCACCTTCCATATTAA
The DNA here is from genome assembly GCA_013400375.1 of Thinocorus orbignyianus. Classification (NCBI taxonomy): domain Eukaryota; kingdom Metazoa; phylum Chordata; class Aves; order Ciconiiformes; family Thinocoridae; genus Thinocorus; species Thinocorus orbignyianus. Next base: position 626,510 of record VXBW01007187.1, read on the forward strand.
TTCATCTACAGATTCAGAACTTGCTTAGTGGTGTCCACGTGGAGGCTTTTGAACTTAAAGGTGTCCAGGTGTCCACTGTTGACGCGTTCCAGGGAGCTGAGAAGGAGATCGTTGTTCTGTCGTGTGTGAGAACGAGACAGATTGGGTTCATAGACTCAGAAAAGAGAATGAACGTTGCACTAACGAGAGCAAAGAGGCATTTGCTGATCATTGGACATCTGGCCTGTTTAAGTAAGAACAGACTCTGGGGGAGAGTAATTCATCACTGCAAAGGTAATGCTTTCTTTTTCTGTAGTTTTGAAACTGTGCCAGCTCATCTTCTCTAAACTATGTATAATACATATATAATAGTGTATATACACTGTATAATATAGAAAGTATATAGTATACATACTGTATAAAACACTGTATTTATTACGTATAAAAGTATTTGCAAGTGTGCAAGTTACATGTTGCAGAAACCAGTTACAAACAAATTATTCCATGCAGCAGTACTTCTGAAGAGACAGTACTTAAAAATGTACACTGTCTCTGCAACTAGGGGCTTCTTGGTTTTGGAAGATCAATTTTGAGGTGGTAGAAAAACAACATTGCTATTGGAGATGAGTTAACTCTACCGAGTAATTCCTGATTGCTTTGTTTACAGGTGACTCTCATAATGAATATTATTTCCTACAGAGGGAAATAGTTTCTGAAAATCAGATTTTTTTAGGGTTTCCACCTACTTGCTGTGACATCTACTGCAACTGAGTATTCACACATTTGAAAGCTAATCCTGCGTAAGAAAAACAAACCTAAAAACCTTACGGTGCTCATCTCTACCCCTTGCAACTTTGCTGGGAGGTGTTAATGATGCCTGATCAGCCCCTTAGTTCATAGAGTCATAGAATCATAGAATGGTCAGAGTTGGAAGGGACCTTAAAGATCATCGAGTTCCAACCCCTCTGCCATGGGCAGGGACACCTCCCACTAGAGCAGGTTGCTCAAAGCCCCATCCAGCCTGGCCTTGAACACTTCCAGGGATGGGGCAGCCACAGCTTCTCTGGGCAACCTGTTCCAGTGCCTCACCACCCTCACAGGAAAGAACTTCTTCCTAATATCTCATCTAAATCTCCCCTCTTCCAATTTAAAACCATCACCCCTCGTCCTGTCACTACACATTCTGACAAAGAGTCACGCCCCAGCTCTCCTGTAGCTCCCTTCAGATACTGGAAGGCTTAGGTCTCCATGCATCTCTCTCCTCTCTGGGGTACATACGTACTTGGGAAAGAGAGGGCAGAGTTTTGAGTTGGCATTTGAATTAGTCCCCTTTGAAACAGCACAGTCCTTATTCTTCCGTGGTGACTTTCTTTGAGCTAGAGAAGTGAGAGATGGAACAGTGTCCAAATCTCCCCAGTACATTCCATTAAACTCTGGCTGAACCTGACTGCCCAGGATCCACCATGGCTCCCGTGATCACTGATGGACAGATCACTGCAAGAATAGGTGCCAAAAGACTAATTGTTTTATTTACCTACTTGGTTGCCATCAAAGGAGGCCCCTCACTAATGGTCAGAGTCTGAGGAAGAACAAATTTCCAAGTAGGAATATTACAGCTCTTTGACAGGCTTTGGGAAATCGGTGTTTGTGTCACCAGAAACTAATTGCCTGATGGATGCTGTACAGGGAGAGATGTAATTATCCTGTTTATTGCTGCTTTTAGGACGAGAAAATGGATTACAACATGTAAGCCAGTGCGAGCAGCAGCTAAACGACATTCTGAGGTGTTATCTGGAGAAACTGAAAGAAGAGGAACAGAATAAGAAAAAGGGAAAGTAAAATGTGTGTCTGTTTTATCAAGAAAACGAATTGCGTGTCTATAAGAATTATCAGAACGATTGAGAATTAATATTTATATTTAATGTGGGAAAATTTTGTGTGTATCTCTTGTTTGTATGATACTTCTGTTTGATCTCCTGGTTTGTGTAACTAAAAATGAATAAAATAACTATCTGCTGGATAATTGAAATCCTTTTATGCTTACAAAGTATCTAATTGTATCATTAGTGTTTCATTATTCTTCGGATTAGACCTGTATCTTGGAACAATCCCGTTGTGGGTGACATCTGTAAAGGGCTAAAGCAATTAAAAGGATAAATAAAACAGTAATTTCTTCCATGAAGGATTATGCCCTCGGTCTATTAAATCTTGGTGTGTCAACATAAAGTGAGAACAGTTTGAGTTGTATCTCGATTTTTGAAGGTTTTAGGATAAGATCACTCAACTGTGTTTTGAAACTGCTGTTCTTGAAAGCGCCCAGAGGAGGCTCAGGGGTGAGTGTACAAATGGTGGGGAGAAGATGGACACTAAAACTTGAGCTGGGTTCTGGTTTTGATCCAAAAGGGTAGTTGTTTCCTAGGGATTCATTGGAAGGGGGAAAATAAAAAGGAAAAAAAAAAAAAAGTACTTTAAGCCTGGTTCATGCAAACACCAACACCTTCTTGCTGTTTGCCAGAAAGGCCAGGGGTTTAAAAACTAGCCATCCCTAGTGTGGCAATCACCCTTCCTAGGAAGCTGTAACCCTGCGTTGCTGACCTTTTAGAAATCACAGCTCAGGTCTGACTGGAGGAGGAACAGTTTTAAGCCCAAAGAGATTTAGATTAGATATCAGGAAGAAAACCTTTACCATGAGGGTGGTGAGGCACTGGAACAGGTTGCCCAGAGAAGCTGTGGATGCCCCATCCCTGGAGCTGTTTAAGGCCAGGTTCCGTGAGGCTTCGAGCGACCTGGTGTCGCTGCTGACGGTTGGAAAACACATCGAGAACTGTTAATTTTAGTGTTACCGGTAGCTCCGGCCCGGCCGGGGCAGGATTCTCCCGCTGCCACCAGGTGGCGGCCTCGGCCCATGCGCCCGGCGGGGTCCGGCACCGGGACCGGGACACCGGGAGGGGCATCGGGACCAGGCGGGACCGGGCAGGGACACCCGCACCGGGAGGGACACCGGCATCGGGAGGCATCCCGGTACCGGGCGGGACATCCGCGCTGAGAGGGACCCCGGTACCGGGCGGGCCATGGGGAGCGGGAGGGTCCCCGGGGAAGGGCTGGGGCGGCGAGAGGCGCTCAGGAGCGGAGCGGGGAAAGAGAAGGAGCAGCGGAGGGTTGAATAGCGCCTTTAAATTACTGCTGACACCTCTGTTACAGCTCCCTAAAATCTCAATCAACAACCCATTAGAACTCAACGGGAGTAAAACTAAATCCTCGTTTAAGTGTATTTATCCGCTCTCTTTTCTCTCTTTCAAATGCTAAATCCATTTCAGCATATGCCCCTTCTTTCTCTCGCCTTTCTCTAAAGACTGGCAGCCCATACCACTCTTGTAAATATGAAAGATGCTAATCATATGACATATCACGTCTCAGTCGGAGCCTGGAATAAAGCCTTGAGATTTGGGATCATTGCCTCCAGACAACAGCTTCATCAGCCGGAAAGTTGGTTTTTTTCTCCTTTCCTTCAACTCTCAATCCCTTCTTTGTCTGGGGGAAAATGCAGCCAACTCGAGCCACCCCGGCCATATGGTTCACTCTGTGTTTTCTTAGTTGAATCCTGAATTGTTTGTGACTTGCGAAGGGGTTTTTTTGGGGGTAGTGCGGGGTTTTTTTGGCTTTTTTTTTTTTTTTTTTTGGAGGTGTGTATAAAGACATAGAAGACGCTGCCTACGCCGGGACGACTTTGCAGGGCAACTACATGTTCTTCACGTGTTCTTTCCACACACTCCTCCTGCAGCCACTCCACCGCTGCCACTTTGCCCAACAGCCAAAAGATAAAGCCCCCGATGGGCTTTTTGGCGAAAAATACAACTGATTCTGCACACCTTGGGGTTTTTTTTTCCCCCTTTGCTGGGATGGAAACACCTTCTTAGAACACGATTTATTTCATTTGTGCTCATCCCCAGCTCGGTTGCAATTCGTGGTGCGTGTGAAACGGAGTATCTGCTTTACTAAAAAAAAATGCCTTCAACGAGCTCCTCGGCCTAGAGAAGCCCCAAAGTATTTTGAGTAAGGCAGAGTGGCTTTTAAGACTCGTATAAATTAGGAGCTGAATGAGTTTGGTGCACTCGAGTTTGGATAGCCCCCTGGTTGATAGCAGCCTGCCAAATTTTCTTTCTCTCTTTCCTTACAGACACACCCCAAGAAAAAAAAAAAAAAAAGAAAAAAAAAAAGAAAAAAAAAGGCCCTTTTCACCAAATCATTAAATTCTACAGAGGTGGTCAAGCTAGTCCTGCTTTTCAGGCGTTCCAGAAAGAAAAGGGTCCTTGAAGTTTAGAAGATGCCCAAGGAAAACTCATTGAATGACATCAAAAGAATGAGTTTCCATAGCTGTTGAAGCACGAGAGCCGTGTAGCTGCACAAAGGCGGGTTGGGGCAGTGGGACTGTCCCACTGCTCTATCCCAGCACAATTGGGTCACTGAAATAGGGAATTAATTACCATTGGAGAGTGGGCAGCCCATTCACCACTGGCTGAGTTTTATTAAACGCCAATATAAATAACAAAACAACTCTTGTGGCTGCACTATTCCTACACGCCAAAGGAAGGATTATGTTGGGGATTAACATCTTAAAGTCTATGAGACTTTCTGACTCAAGGCTCGGAGCTGGTAATCGTATTTGTCTCCTGGTTCAGCGATTAGTGCTCTCCCCCGCGCACCTTCGCCTGGCCGGCCAATGTCCCTTTTTGCAGGCACCGGGGTTTTTCACACAATCGGCTGTTCTTTTCCCCACATCTATAGAAAAGAATAAGAAAACTGAAGCGTGTTCACGCGAGCCTCAAGCTTCTTCTCTTCTTCATGGGAAAGGNACAGCAGGCTCTCCCCTCCGCAGAGCACCCCAGCACTGTGCTGGGGGGGGTGGGGTATATTCTGGACCCCAGTTTAAGAGCAGAACCATCCCACTCGTGGGCTTTGCAGATGCTGCTGTACATCACCGCAAAATTTGGGATACGGGGTTTTTGTGGCAGCCCTGGTCCCCCAAACCCTCAGAAGAACCCCTGGGCGTTCTTGGGGAAGGGTGGGTGGTGGGGAGGCAGAGATGGGAGGGGTCAGGCCATCCTGNCCTGTCCTTGCAGCTTTGTGTCTCCCCCCCACGCCCCCCCTTCACCTGGGGTAGGCAGGCCATTAATGCCGGCTCACAACTTGTGAGGTCGAAGTGTGGATGGGCTGTATCCAAAGGTCTCTCAGCAACACAGACCCTAAACTTTTAGGGCTTTTGGGTCGCCTCAGAGTTCAATCTTCTTACAGCAAACAAAGCCTTTCTGAAGGTCTCCCCCTCTCCCGCACACAAGCTCAGCCTCCTTTATTTCTGGGCTGTGTGATAAGCTTAAATCATTGTGCTCCCATTTCTTGATCGTCACCTACTTTGGGCTTTTGTTCCCCTAAAGTAGGATTGAGTCTGGCAAAGG